>PVJX010045371.1:0-12701 GCA_004027295.1 Dolichotis patagonum | reverse complement strand
ATTTTTCATTTAATACTACATGAAGAGAATTTCATGACATTAAAACATCATTGTAAGCATGATTTTATGGTCTATAAAATATTCCTGCATATGCAAGTATCCATCTATATAATTTTTCCTTTATCTCTGGACATTTAGAAAGCTTCTGATATTTTGTATTATTAATTGTGTGCATGAACATATTTGTTCATAAAGCTTTTCCTTCCCTACCTCTGATCATTGCCTTAGATTTCTAGAAACAAAACCATCTGGTCAAAGGGCAGCAACATGTTTCAAGCTCCTGTGGTATACAGAAACATGGCACCAATGTTCACTGCCACCAGAAGCGTGGAGCAAGCCAACCTCCCATAGCTGGGTCATTTGTTCATTGTCTTCCATTTTAGAAGTCTAGCTATTCCGGTTCAGATAAAAGAGAATCTCGCTGCTTCATTCAGATTTTTACAATTACTTGTTAGATATTCCACTCATTCTCACAGTGGGTTTACTTCTGCTTCGCAGAACTGTGTATTTTGCAACACAGAAACCTGTATCTTCTATTTAATCTCCTCTGAGACAAGGCCTGAACTGACAGGGCTGGGATGCACCAAATTCCTTCTCTTGGCTGGGTTTTAATGTTCCCATATATTCCCATTGTGCTCCCACTCTTGCCCACCTGTCTTGCTTTTCCTCTGATGGCTCAGGATCATAAAAGGCTGCCAGGTTGACTTCACATCACAGACTTTGACAATGAGGACAGAGTATTTTGTGGTGGCTTATTGGTCTTTCTCCATCTCTTCCTCCATCACAAGCTCCTTGAGGAGTTGTCAGACACTCCTGCCACAGGATAGAGAGCCCCTACTTTTCCCTATGTTAACAAGCATTGGCCCATTACAGGAATGTCCAACCCCAAACCCCTACAGAAGAATCAGTGAGAAATGTTTCTACTTTCCCTCAGTGCCTAGTCACTCAGGACAATGAATGAGATAGCAGAGACTGACGAAAGGGTACTGGCCGTGTGCACAGTCCAAGCCAGGTTCTGAGGCTTTCTCCGCTGGGGCTCCCTGACCGCAAGATGCCATCCTTCTCCATGCTGGACCACCATCCTCCATAGCGGAGCATCTCTGCAATGACTGACGCCAACCTCAGCACAGTTAGGAGAGATAAGGAGCAGGAAGCCCCAAATGGGCTCAGGTGGAGGCCTCTCTCATTCACCCTCACCATCGACAACACTGATGTTTGAGTTCCTTCCAGTTTACTGGCCAGGAGTTATGAAGAGAAAAGAAAGAACATTTGGGCCCTAGGGTCTGAAAGACCCAACCCACAAAGGTGGCTCTGTGAAAGAAAAGGCTGCACCATTGGCCTTGCCACCCCTTTTAAGAACTAAGTAGAGTTCCCTGGAATTAACAATTAAAACATTTCTAAATGCCGTGAAATTAACTTTTTCTCTTTGACTATTGTTTTCAAAGTTTATTTCTAGATTTTTGCAGACTACCACCGGGAATGCATATGTAAAAATAATTCTGTGATCAATAGTCATAAGAAAAATTTTGCTAAACAATATCAAGGTGGTTCATCAATTTTCATAAGAAAAACTGCTTAAAAAATATCAAATTGGTTCCCACAAGACTTCCTACAGACTTTAACACACTCATAAATCTTGAAAGTCTTCAAGAAGAGGGTAATGAATGTGGTTCTCAAACATCTATGACTTCTAAACACTGTAGTGGGGGCATCTTACAGAAGAACAAGGGATCAGCAGATCATATCTAGAAAGACCTGCACCCTGCGGCCTCAGATTCCCCTGCCTGTGTGTATACAGTATCTCCCAGAAGAAGGAGCTCACGGTAAGAGAAGACCTGGCCATTCTCTCAATACTTTCTCTATGCTAGTGCCAGCACGGGATCTAGTGTGCTGCAACTCCTCAGCTCTGATTGTTGCAGGTAGCTATAGACAATATGCAAGTAGCCGTGGCTGTGCTCTTATAAAACCTTTGTACAAAACCACCTCATGGTCCATATTTGGCTTATGACGGGCCAAAGCTTGGTGAACCTTGTTACAAGGCATCTTGGACTGGGAAGAAAAAGGTCTAGAATGTTACAAACTAAGTCGAGAGGACCAAGTCATGACAGCCCTCCAAGAGTGACTCACTGTCAGGTACAACTTCATTCACAGCTAACATGGCTCAGCTGATGGGGAAGTATCGTGTATTCTCAGCCCTGAGGATCAGAAGGCCTGGCCACCCCACAGCTCAGTGATGCAGGGTGTGATCACAGAAATGCTGTAAAACTCAAAACCCCCAAGGGAAGCCACAGGAGGCTTATGTGAAATCCCCAGCATTCCTGAAGAAGTAGATTTATTTAGGTGAACTGAGGGTCAGTAGCCTCGTCTGAACCAGGATGCTTAATTGGAGAGCAGCTGCTGCAGCCTTGGGGAGGAGAGTGGGCTGAGTGTCTGCTAGCATTCCATATGGCGTTCTTCTCTCCTAGGCCAACTGTAGGAGAATGCATGGGGAATGCAAGGACTGTCAGCAATGCAAACCCCAGAGTGCCTGGACACATGGACTGAACAAGCTTCCAAGTTTGCAAAACAAACAGCTATTCTCTGTAAGTCTGGGCCTCGTCTTCCAAGCTGTGAGTGAGGAAACCATGCAGTTCCATCACTTAGTCACTTTGTCAGCAACGTGATGGGTGAGGAGGGGTGGAGATGCAGACAAAATCAGCTAAGACAGTTCCTTGAAGGACACAGAGACCTACTCCCCCAGAAATCAACAAGCCCCATAGCTAGATACATTATTTCCTTAGGGGATGCCCAGCAGAATCTTCCTGATCATGGTCTTAACTACAGCCTTAGGCAGACTTCATGATGACTGCACACCCCATATGTCCCTGAATTAAAAATCTATGTAATTTCCTCATGTATATTATGAGTCCTAATTTGCAATTTGAAAAATACACAACAGTAATCATATTTGGGGAAATAATTATGATGACCTAATTCTGGCAAAAATTTGGGAGCTACTTCTGTACAGATGAGGCTACTTAATAGGCCCAAGTTGGCAGATGTAGAAATACAGAACTTCGTGGGTTTTCTAAGGACTCAAGAGAGATATTGCTGAACACTCCCTCTGTAGACATAGAGGGTGATGCTGGAGGAGTGTAAACAGCATCTGTGATAATTGTCTAAACTGTAAGTCAAGTTCATGGGCCAGAACCGATTGAAAGCCAGGAACTTCAAAATGAACCACAGTCAGATAAAACCAAATCATATCAAAGAGATATTTCCACTCCCTCTTCAACAAGCACATGTTAGTAATCATGTGTGCAGGGAAAACTTCTAGGTGAGGTAGGTAACCGAGAACTTATCCTGGAGGAATTTGTGATCTGCTTGAGGAATCAATTGCTCAAGTAAGGAAATCACATAATAATGTAAAATTCCACTAATATAACAAAATTAATAAAGAACTATCAATAGAATGCATTTAGGCCAATGGACCTAAATAGACATTTTTTTTTTTTTTTTTTTTTTTTTTAGAAACAGCCATGGAAGAAAGAAAGAGAAGTTTCAGTGAAGTCAAGGAAAGTTTTGTATAGTTTTCTATATGCTTCATCTTGGAAGGGACCTTCAGGATTATCCAATCAAGGATGCAATCAGTAGACATGAGCCTTCTCCCCCAGCTGTGGTAGGCACCACTAATTGACCATTAAATTCTTTTTGGCCAGGCCCCAAAAATGGCTGGGCCCCGAAATGCACTGGTCTAAAAAGGCACAGCTAATTGGCCAAAAACTGGCATACAAAATGAAATCTGCTGTCCTTGGTCTTTCAATGATAGAGGAGACAGAGTAAGAGAGTAAATCAAGGAACCAGAGTCTCATCCAGGAAGACAAAGACAGCCAAGACTAGAGCCGAGGATCCTGTTCCCAATCTGGCTCTGTCCTTGACATTGGACAAAGGTTCTCAGTTTCCCAGTGTGTAGCATGTGCTGGAAACCCCAGGAGAACCCCCTTTCTCATGGCCATCAGAACACTTCCTCAGGTTCTAAGAAGTCCTGGGGCAGTTCTCAAGGTCAAAGAAGGATGACACCCCTTCAGGGATGACAACTTACTCCCTAGCACCACCTTGAGTGAGAGGTGCAGGGCCAAAGAGAAAGGGGCCCTCCTTTCTGGGGAGACAGGGATACACACCAAGTGCAGAGGCACAGCAGGGCCGTGACCCTAACTAATCTTAACGTGGCTGGAATTTGCTGTGAGAGGTGGGAGGATGCACCTGTCCCCGCTGCCTGCCGAATGTTGACTGCTCATGGCTTATACTGCCCTTTCTCTCAGACAATCACCCTCAGTCCTGTCCAGGAGGTTCTGCCTCCCACTCACCCATCACAAGATGAGCATCCATCCTTCTTTTGGCAGTCCCAAAAAGGTGTTAACTAGGTCCAAGCAAGTTGATTTTCTAGTTTCACATCTATTAAGTTAGTGGTTGTAAAACCTGACAGAGCATGAGAATCAAGTTGGAGGAAAGGGGCCTCCTCACCAATAGGCTCTCAAGCCTCCTGCACTAGAAGAATGAAGGGCAGTGGTGGAGTAAAAATGTCATCCCAGGAGAATCTTCTCAGGTTAAGGGCTGGCTGCCTGAGGCTCCTTCCCTAAAGGTTAAACACCCAAAGTGCAGCCTTTGCAGCCTTCCAGCCTTATCTCACCCTTTTTTCTCCCCTGCCCCAAACACAGGAAACTTACAGGAGCTGCCCTTCTTTCTGCCTTGGGATGCTCCCAGAAATTGCTCGCTCTGCAAGGAAAACCCAAACCCTCCTCTCAACCCAGTTAACCCCACTTCGTATCTCACCATAGAGAATCCCTCCCAAAGTCCCTCCCCATATCAGCCCAGACTGCACCCTGAAATGGCGCCTATGTGATCCCCTATGTGATGATTTGCTTCCTGCTTGCTTCCCCCTTGGCTATAAGCTGCCTGGAGAGGATAGACTCCAATCTGGTTTTTGTGCCCTGTCTTTAGTACATTGCACTAAGTAAGCAGTCACACTTGTTTGGCCAAGTTTCCTTGCCATTGTGTCACTGTCCTTGCATGTCTGGGGCAGCCTGTACCATTCCTCCAAATGTTCACTGCATATCTACCCTATGCCAGGCCCAGGTAGGTACTGGCCATAGCAGTATGACTCATGTGCGCCCACCCTCTCATTGCTGTAGGACTGTGGATGTTTGTGGATATGGTGAGGATACCAAGGATTTTCATGATGTCCTCTGTGGAGTTCCAGAGGCTGACACCTGCCAGTGTCTGAGTATGACACAGGGGTGAGAGGACTTTTCATTCTGAGGTAAGGTAATGTATCCATCCTCCATGATATACCTCCTCCAAACTTCCCCTCCCTGTCACATACATAAATGCAATCAGTACATGTCTGTGGTTGTGCTGGGAAGCTGGGAAGGAACCAGGATTTAGTGAAATCTTCTTGCCCTTGTGTCAGGCTCAGACTAGGACTTGCTTGAACACCTGTGGAAAGCCCAAAGCCAACTTCTAAAAGCTGTCCATGATTCTTCCTTCTTGACAAAAGCGTGTTTTAATTTTTAAGTTTTTTTTAAGACTATGTCCCCCAAGGTATTGGTAGAGTAAATACACAACACCGTTCTTACCCAAGTCATTTTACTAATGGAAGATGTCTACGTCACTCTCATCTCTCATATCCCTTTATGGCTTTTGACCACTTGGTCAAAACTAGGTCAGTCTTTTCCAAACAGAAAGGAAGCATCGTGGCTAAGTCTGATGGAAAGAAATAAAGGCTGCAGTAACCCTCTTCCCAGGATGGGCTGAGGCTGAGTCACTGAGAAGAGGAGGCTTCGCGAGGACACAGGATTCTGGTGGACCTATGTGTGTGAGCACCTCCACGCACCAAAAAACCAAGAACAGAATGGCACCCTGTGAAAAGCTGGCTGCTTATGCCAGGAATCTAAAGCCATGGCAGCTGAGGAATGAAAGTGAGAGAGCAGGGAGCTGGGTATTAGACCAGGCTCAGATGGCCCAGCCAAGGCTGGCTTTCTGAGAAGGCAGAGGAGGCAATGCCTGTGGGACTGGAGGTGAAGGTGCAAAGGGAAAGCACTCTCTTAGCAAATACCTATCTCGCTGTCCTGTGTCCAAGCCCAGAACTTCTTATATGTACCTTCCTAGGCTAAAGCTCTGAGAGACCTTAAGCAGACATTATAATGTAACACTGCACGAGAAGCCATTGGGTTCTGGTGAACCAATGATGTATTAAAGGACTGCACAGCAAAGTCACCTAGAGAGATTTTTAAAAGCTGAGACCCAGGCCATGCCAGACCAATTATATAATAATCTCTGGGCAAGGACTCGTGTGTGAGTAACTTTTTAACTCCTGAAATGTTTCCCATGTGCAGTAAGGAGACAATCCCTACACACACCTTGGTAAGGATTAACTTCTCAGGTAAGCAAAGAGAAGATGCACAGGTGGTTCCATGTGCCCAGAAGACATAGTTGAACCTCACCCTCCCAGCAGGCACATGGGGATGCTTTATTGTTCTCATGTCTTGTATCTTCAGGGGCAGCTCTGGAGCTCAGAAGGGAAGCAGTAGAATGCAGCCATTATCAGTAGGACTGCAGGATCCTGCTCTGTCACCAGGGGTGTCCAACAAGGACAGCAAGCACTGTAGCTGGGGACGGCTGAGAGTCAACTGGAGCTTTTCGAATACAAGGGTACTGTGCCCTCTGGGGGCTAGTTTCTCTCTAGTGTGTTTTTAATCTGTATTTTGATATTTTTCAACTGCTTTTTATTGATTTTTAACTGAATTCCCTTGTGGCCTGAGAGCAGACACTGTAGGATTTCTATTCTTTTAAAAAAATAACGTCTTTTTTTTTTTTTACCCAGAGTGTAGTCTATCTTGATAAATGTTCCATGTGAGCTTAAGAAATGTATTTTCTCATTGGCTGAATTAGCCTATGGATATCCATATATCTGGCTGACTGCTGGTGCTGTTGAGTTTACCCATGTCCTCACTGGTGTTCTGCCTGCTGGCTCTGTTCCTATCTGATAGAAGGGTATTGAAGTGTCCCACTGTAAGAGCAAGTTCATCTAGGCCTTCTATCAGTTTGTCCCTGATGTATCATGGCCCTGTTGTTAAGTGCATACATCACGGATTGTTATATCTCCTTGGAAAATTGCCCTCTTAATCATTATGCAATGCCTTTTTATCCCTGATAATCATCCTTGCTGGGAAAGCCTATCTGAAATTAATACATTTAATCCTAATCACACCTGCTTTCTTTCTGTTGTTATGATATATCTTTTTATATCTGTTTGCTTTTAATCTATATGTGTCTTTATACTTCAAATGGATTTCTTTTAAACGAACTATGGTTGGGTCTTTTCACTCATCTCTTTTAATTGATGCATTTAGACTGTTGATGTTCAAAGTGATTACTGGTAGAGCTGGAGTGATACTTATCATATGTTCATTCTCTATTTGTTGCTCTTTTTGGTCATGCTTTGTCTGCGTTTAAAAGTAAACACAATTTTGTATAACTCCATTTTTCTCTTTTGTTAGCATATCAATTGTACTTTATTTTTAAAACTTATTTAGTGGTTCACATGAACTTTACAGTATACTTTATAACTAATCCAAGTCCACTTTCAAATAACAGTAAGCTGCTTCCTAGATAGTGCAAATAGCTTCTGATAAAAACTCCAAACTCCTCTTTCCCATGCCTTAATCACAACTGTCATTCATTTCTCTTGGATACGTGCCTATACACACTTACATAATCAAATACATTGTTGCTGTTATTTCGAACACAGTTGTCTATTAATCAGTTAAGAGTAGTGAAAGCTTTTATTTCATTTATTTTTTCCCAATCTTTTTCCTTTATGTAGATGCAACTTTCTCACCAACACAATTTTCCTTCTAGGTAATTCTTTTTAACATTTTTCTTGCAAGACAACTCTCCTGGCAAAAAAAAAAAACACACTTCCTCAATCTGGTTGTTTTTTTCTGTTTTATTTTTATCTAACACTATGTTTTGAATTTTTTTCTAATAAAAATTGTATATGTTTACTATGTATCAATTGCTGACTTTCAACATATACATATATTCATGAAACCATCAAAGTAATATCATTCACATTCAAAGTAATATCACCTCCAAAAGTTTTCTTTTGTCACTTTGCATGTATGTGTAAGTGTGCATGAGTGTCTCATTGTACAGTAAGAATACTTGAGATCTGCTTTCTTAAAGTTTCAAGTGAACAATTCAGTATAGTAAGCTATTGGCACTATGCCATACAGTAGATTTCTAGAATTTATACATCTTAAGTAACTGAAATTTTGCACTAATGGAACAATTCCTAATTGCCCTATTTTCTCAGCCCCTGAAAATTACCATTCTACTCTCTGCTTCTCTGATTATTTGATTATTGATATTTTGAATATCTTGATTTATTTTAAATGCCTCACATATGTGTGATCATGCAGTATATGTCCTTCTGTGACTTGTTTTCCTATTGTGGTTATTGAAAATAATGTTGAAATGACTGTGGAAATGCAGGTATCTCTAATACGCTGATTTCCATTTCTTAGGATGTGTATCAAGAAGTGAGATTGCTGAGTCATTTGATAGGCCATTATAGTTTTAGATTTTTGAGGAAACTGTTCTAGTCTCATAGTGGCTCCACCACATTACATTTCTACCTGCTACACCACAATTTTTCCACACCCTCTCCTAACACTTGTGATCCTTATTCTTCTAATAATAGTCCCTCCTAACAAGTGTGGGGTGACGGTGTCTAGTAGTGGTTTTCATTTAGATTTCCCTGGTGACTTGAAATATAAAGTACTTTTTTATTTACAAGCCCATCAGTCATCTTTCCTTTGGCGAAATTGCTACTCCAGTTGCTTTTGTAGTTTTCAAATAAGTTATTTTTTTTAGTTTTAGGAGTTCCTTACATTTTGAATATTATTCCTTTATTGAACATACAGTTTGCAAACATTTTCTGTCATTATATAGATAATATTTTTATTCTGTCATTTGTTTTGTGTAGAATATTTTAACTTAACATAGTCTTGTTTATTTTGACTTTTTCTAACTGTGCTTTTGGTGGTATATCCAAGGACTCATGGCCAAAGTTAATGTCAAAGAACTTTTTCCAGGGAACCAACAGTAGTTCAGTGATAGTGTGACTGCTTACAGGTCAGGGGCCCTGGGTTCAATCCCCAATAAAAAGGAGGAGGATGCTACAGTTTTCTACCATGTTTTTGTCTAGGAATGTTATACTCTCAAGCTTACATTTAAATCTTCAGAATCTATTCAAAGTTGATTTTACGCAGAGTAAAACAAGAATCCAATTTTATTCCTCTCTATGTAGCTATCCAATTTTTCCAGCCACTGTTTCTCAGGGAATTATCCTGGCATTGTATAAACTTGGTAGATCATCTGACCATATATGGGTAGGTAACTACTGGCTCTCTATCCTGTTCCATTTGTCTATATACCTGCATTTAGGCCAGTAGTACAGCGCTTTACTAATCATAAATTTGTGATATATTTGAAATTAGAAAGTATGAGGCCTATAGTTTTTGTTTCTTTCTAAAAACTGCTTTGGCAGTTTGGGGGGATTTTGTAGTTCTATATTAATTATTGTATTGTTTTTATATCTTCATTGGTATTTTGATGGGTAAGTTGTTGAATTTACAGATTGCTTTGGTTAGTATACCCACTTTAAAATATTAAGTCTTCTAATCCATGGACATAGAGGTATTTCTACTTATTTGTGTCTTCTTCAGTGCTATGGATTAAGAACTGGTGGTCAACTTAATGCCAGCTGGATTACATCAGCGTGGCGCTGAGCAGAGATGTTTCACCTGAGGAAAGTTGCCAACATAAATGGAGACATGGAGAAGGAGAAGGAAGAGCATTGAGGGCGTTGAGGCATTGAGGCATTAGTGTGTTGAGGCATTGTGGGTTCTCCTACGAGTTGCTGTTTGAGTGTTAGTTTCTCCTGGAGAAGCTCTGGTCCTCACATCAAGCATTGCTTTCTGGCTCCGGAGAGGAAGACGTGTGCTGCTTGGTCTCCAGGATGAACTTGTCACACTGCCTTCCTGGCATGTACTCGACTGTGCTTGTCGGAGGAGGAGCTCGGGGCCTCTGTGTTGCTGAGGATGGCTGTGGTGCTTTTCAGGACAGCCCTGGTCTTTGTTGTGAGTGTGACTTCTCAGCTCCAGCATAGAACCCTCAGCCTATCAGCACAGCTCCTTCACCCTGCTGGCATAGACTTCCTAGTTTCCACCGCTGACCTTTGGGCCTTCCAGCATGGATCTGTAGAAGAGACTGGCGTGAGTCTTCTTGTGGGCTCTAGACCTCCAGTTGGACACATGGGAGGCACTGTCATGAGCTCTGGGTCTTTCTCTGGGTTCATGTGGGACAATGCTGTGGGATTCAGGCCCTTGACTAAATATTCTATGTCTTTGGTGTTGTGAATAGATTTCCTGCATTTTCTTGTGTTAACTCTGGGTGACCATCATAAAAATATAAACTCCATGTCCTGATTCTAATTGTTCTCTGCACAACCCCTGACTACAACATTCAGTTTCTTTTGTTAATGTTTTAGAGGTTTCAGGGTATAAATTTTTTACTTTGCTCACTAAATTTATCCTTAACCATTTTATTCTTTATGCTTTACTATTATAAAGGAAATTATATTGTTAATTTCCTTTTTATTGTTAGTACATAGAAATGTAATTGATTTTTGGGTGTTTAATCTCTATTCTGCAATGGAGTTGAATTCATTTATTAGTCCAATCAGGGTATTTTTTCAGTTGAGTCCATTAGGACTCCAGATAATAATAATAATACATACATACATACATAATTTCATTAATATTTGTAATACATAATAATTACACTTTGGGGGGGGGACTAGTACATATATGTTTTACCTTGATCATTTTAGATCCACTTTCCCCCTCTACTCTTCACTTTCTTCCATTCCCCAGACCACCTTCCCCATCTCCAAGAGGTCTAACTTTCTATACACTATCATCTCACCTTCATTTTGTTTTTAATTTATATCTTTGGTTTTATCATATAAGAGAAGCCATGTGCTATTGAAACTTCTGTGTCAGATTTAACATTATAGTCCGAAGATCCATCCATTTTCCTACACATACTCAAGTGTTTCCTTTTTTGTGGCTGAGTAGTAATCCACTGTGTATACAGATCACATTTTCTGTATTCACCCATCATTTGATGGGTATCTAGACTCTTTCCATAATTTAGCTATTGCAAATTGTGCTGCCAAATTGGGTCTACGTCTGGGTGTCCCCCCTTCCGAGCCTCATGCAGTCATGGAGGTGGCTGAGTCTAGCATTTGTGATTGGTTCATTGTCTAGCGTTGGGATTGGTGGTGTGAGTGCTCCGTCTGCCCAGGGGCAGGGGGCCAGAATACAATATAAGGGAGGGAAGTAGGCGAACCTTTCCCTTTGGCCCTTTCCTTCTTGTCACTTGTTGCTGCCCTGAATGACTATCCCTCAGTCACACCACTTCGCCTTGAAACCAGCTGAGTAAGGACCGAAACCTCCAAAAATTGTAAGCTAAATTCACCTTTCCTTCCCTAATTTTGGGTGTCAGGCATTTTGTCTCAACAATGAGAAAAAAGTAACCAAGACATATGAACACACATTTATCATTGTAATATGATGACTTAACTCTTTGAGGAAAATATCCAGAAGAAGTATCGCTAGGTCAAATGGAATTTCTAGTTTTAGTTTTTGATCTCCATACTGATTTCCGTGGTGGTTGTATTAGTCACACCAACAATGTAGAGTGGCTGCTTTTTGTCTACATCCTTGGAAGTAATTGTTTTTTGAGTCCTTGATGACAGCCATTCTTACTGGAGAATAGGATGGAACCTCAGCCTTGTTTTAATTTGCATTTCCTTAATAGCTAAACATGAAAAATATTTTATCATGTACTTACTATTTGTTCTTCTGTTGAAAATGTCTATTCATTTCAATTGCCCATTTTTCATTGGGTCTTTTGTTTTGAGATATCTAAAACTTTTAGTTTTTTATATTCTAAATACTTGTCCTCTATGAGAGGAGTAGCAGACAAAAATTTTCCTATTCTGTGAGTTTCATTTGCTACACAGAAGCTTTTCAGCTTGACATAATCCCATTTGTGGATTCTTGAATTATTTGGTATGCCTATGTCTTCAAGTATTTAACATCTTTTATCTTCCAGCAGATTCAGTTTGTGTTTCTGTTTTTATAACTTCCATTTTTTATTTAATTTGATTTCCACTTCATACAGGTTGAGAGATATGGGTCTGCATTCATTCTTCAGTGTGGCAATAGTCATCTTTCCCAGGGTCATTTGTTAAAGAGGTTATCTTGTCTCCAGCATTTGTTTTTTGCTCCTCTGTCAAAGATCAGATAGCAAATGTTCAAAGGGCTGTTTCAATGTGTTCTATTCAATGCCATTAGTCTACATGTCTATTTTTGTGCCAGCATCATGCTCTTTTCTTACTACAGGTTTCTAGTATATCTCAAATTCAAAACTGTAATGCCTATTGCTTGTCCCATTTTTGCTAGGATGTTCTTGGCTATTATGTGTCTCTTCTGGTTCCATGTAACTTTTAGGGTTGTTTTCTAATGAGAGTGGTGTTGACATTTGATTGGAATATATCGTTTTTGATAAAATGACCATTTTGACTATAT
>PVJX010045370.1:0-12719 GCA_004027295.1 Dolichotis patagonum | reverse complement strand
TCTTTCCTTGAAAACAAAATAGAAAAAATAAAGTTTTCAGAAGTGTAGAGAACAACATTTAAAAAACTTATAAGAGACTAAGCATTTTGTTTTCATAATTTTATTTAATTCTTTTGACAGTATTATGAGGGAGATTTGTTACAAATGAATGAACTAAGATGGTCAGGGAAATCACACTGCAACAAAGAGATTATTCAGAATTTAAAATGAAGTCTCCAAACTCTGTCTCCCTCGAGCAGAAGAAATAATGCACATCCTTTGACCATTTCATTTCTGTTTCTTTCATTCATATTAGAATTCATCTGAAACCCCTAATTCTCATTTTATTTCTTCTATTCCTCCATCACTGTCACTCAAACTGTTACCATATTTTTCTGGGATCAGGTCAAATGCATTTTTTAAATGAAATCTTAACAGACAGTTCCTGACAAAAATCACAAAATATTATTTATCCTCAGAATTTCTAAATGATTTGCCTCACTTTTTAAATTAATTAATTTTATTGGTTCATTTTAGATATAGATCATGATTGTGTTTATTGCAAGCATCTTTTTTTTTTGTTGTTTCTTTTTCTTTTTTGGTATCAGGGATCAAACTCACGACCTTGCACTTGCCAGGCAGGTGCTTATGCCGCTGAGCTAAATCCCATGATTGCATTTATCTTAAACAATTTGTACCTGCAGATAGTATACCTTGATTCTTTTTTCCCATTTCGCTTTACTCCCTTCAACCTCTAGTTCCCCCTTTATTTACAAAAGTTTTGTTTTCATTTCTCTTTTAGTCCTTTCATTTTTCTTCCAGTGCAGTTATTTGACCACTTTGTTGATGCCGAGGTGGCTGAGTGTATTTGGAGTTATTTCTGCATTTATAAATCTGTTCCATTGACCCTCGGGTTTTTCTTTTTTTAACCCTACCATGTTGTTCATATCACAGTAGCCCTGCAGAGATTGTGATTCCCCCTCCATTTTGCCTTTGTGACCCAGAATTATTTTGCTATTCTAGGCCTTTTCTGGCTCCAAATGAGTTTAAGTGTTGTTTCTCTAGTTCTTTGATGCATGATATTGGTATTTTGATTGGGATTTCATTAAATTTGTGTATCAATTTTGGGAGTATGACCATCTTCAATATACTGGTTCCTCATACCCAAGAGCAAGGCATATCTTTCCATTTTTTTGTATCTTTTTTGATCTCATTTTTCATAGTCAATATGAAGGTCTTTCATTGCTTTTGTTAGATTGATTCATAATTATTTCATTTTTTATGCTATTGTGGAAGGTGAGCTTTCCCTAATTTCTCTTTTGGTGAGATTTTAAAATGATTTTTTGAGGGGGTGCAAAGATGCTATTAGCTTTTTAGTGTTGACTTCATATGCAGCTACATGACTGAATTTGGTTATTAAATCTCAAACCCTTTGGTGGAGTTTTTGGGGTATTCTATGTAGAATATCATATCACCTGCAAAGAATGATAATATAAATTCTTTTTTATCTTTATTCTTTTTATTTCTCTGGCACATGTTTCCAAAACTGTACTGAATAGGAGTGGTGGTAGTGGACATCCTTGTCTTATTCCTGATTTTAGAGTGAAAGCTTTCAGTCTTTCGCCACTTACGAGGTCGGCTGTTGATTTGTCATAGAGGACTTTTGTTAAATGAAGACTATTTCAATTTTCTCTAGTGTTTTTATCATGAATGGGTGTTGAATTTTGTAGAATTATTTTTCTGCAACTATTGAGATGATCATGTGATCTTTTTTTTTTTTTTGCTTGCATCTGTTGATACCTGTGTATCACATTCATTAATTTGTGTGTGTTGAACCATCACTACAGCCATGGAATGAATCCTACTTGGCCCTCGTGTGTAATCTTCTTGATGATACGCTACATTCTGTTTGCCAGTGTCTTATTGAGGATTTTTACATGTATGCTCAGTAGGAAGATTTGTAATTCTCTTTTTTGGTTGAATCCTTCTCTGGTTTTGGTATTAGAGTAATGCTCACTTGCAGGAATGACTTTGGGAGTATTTCTTCCCTTTCAATTTCATTGAAGAGCTTGTAGAGTAGTGGTAATAGATCTTTTCTAAATTTCTGTAGAATTCAGCAGTGAATTCATCAGCACTCGGAATTTTTATTTGTCGGTAAGATTATGATTACTTCTCCCATGTTACTGATTGACACTGTGTTATTTGGAATTCTTATATCTCCTTGATTCAGCTTTGTAATTCATATGTAGGTAAGACTCTGTCCAATTTTACTGTTTTCCATTTTATTTGAGTACTGATTCTAGGTATTTATGATATTCAGGATTTCTGTAGGATCTGTTGTGATTTCTTTTTTATTCTTAATTGCATGGATTTTGATCTTTCCATATATATATATATATATATATATTTTTTTTTTTTGTAAATTTTGGTTAACCTTTCAAAGAACCAACACTTTGATTCACATATTTTTGTATTGATTTATTTGCCTCGATTGAATTAATTTCTGCTTGGATCTTCATTATTTCCCCTTCATAGAAGCTTTGAGTTTGACTTGTTCTTCTTTTTCCAGAAGTTTGAGGTTCAAAATTAGGTCATTTGAGCTTGCTTTGCTTTTAGGTGTGGACCTTTTCCACTATAACTTTCCCTCTTTGGACTGCTTTCATTACATCCCATAAGTTTCAGTATGTTTTATTGACATTATCATTTAATTGTAGAAACTGTGTAATTGGTCTTTACTTTCATTGGTGACCTATTGATTGTTCGGGGGGTATTATTTGATTTCCATGTATTTATGTAGTTTTTATGGTTTCTTTTATTGCTCTATGGGATAATTTTATTGCTTTATGGGATGATTTCAATTCCTTTGCATGTACTTACGCATGTTTTATGAGCTAGTATATGGTCTGTTGGGGAGAACTTTTCTTGTGTAGTTGAGAAGAATGTCAATTCTGATGTGGGATGGATCTTTATGTACAAGCTTACTATGTTTGTTTGTTCACAGGTTTGGTTCAGCTCTGATATTTCTCTGTTGATATTTTATCTAGTTGATCTATGTATTTATGACAGTGGTGTAGTGAGGCCCTCATTACAATTGTGTTGGTTTTTTTGTTTTTTCATGATTGTCAATTTTTTTGGTGTAACTCCATGTGCCATTTTTTGGTGAATATGTATTTATTGCTGTTATCTCTTTCTCTTGAAGTTTTCATTTACCAAGTATGCAGTGCCCATCTTTGTCTCTTTTGATCAATCTTGGCTTGAAATTCACTTCGTCTGCAAATAGAATAGTTGGCCCTGCTTTTTCCAGGTTCGTGTAACATGAAATATTTTTTCCATCCTTTGACTTTCAGTCTATGATTGTCTTTTTTAGCTGAATTTGCTTCTTGTATGCAGCATATTGTTGGATTTTGTTTCTTGAGGAATTCTAAAAGTCTGTTTCTTTTGACTGGGGAACTGAGACCATTTACATTGATGGTAATAACTCATATGCATTGGCTTATCCTTGTCATATTGTTTTCCTGTTCTTAATTCCCTCTTTTTCCTCAACTTAATGGATTGCTTTGCCTGGTGGATTCTTTCTATTAGTGTTCTTGGAGTTATAGTTTTCTTTATCTCTTTCTGGTGCTCATGCATTTCTTCACTTGCTCTTTTTCATGAAAAATATCTGTTTTCCATTCATTTAGTTTTGCAGGGTATATCTATTTGGGTTGGAGGCTGTTTTCTTTTAGGACTTGAAATATTTCATTCAAAATCCCTTTGATTTAAGGATTTGTGTTAAGAAGCCTACTGTGATTCTCATGGGCTTTTCTTTATATGTGATTTGTTTCATTTCCCTAGCAGCTTTCAATGTTCCATTCTTATGTTGAATTTCTGGAATCTTGCCTATCATATATCTTGGTGTAGATTTATTTTGGTCATGGCTAATAGGAATTACATATGCTTTGGTTATCTGTATGTCAAATTCTTTTTCCATGCTTTTCAGGTTTTCTGCCATTACTTCTGTGAACAGTTTTGGTTTTTTTTTGTTTTTTGTGGGGTTTTTTTGGTCATTTTTGATGTTTCCTGCTTTTTAATTGGCTCTGATAAATCTTATGTTGTTCTTCTTTGGGTCATTTTTGCAGCTGTTGTATTGATTGTTACCGGTCCCTTCCTATTTTTAAGTAATCTTACTTTTTGTGGTTGCTAACCACAATGCTGTCTTCTAGATTTGATATTGTGTCTTTAAGTTGGTTTCCTTGGCTGTGTATGCATTCAGTAGAAATTTTAATCTCCCAAATAGCTGTTTGAATTCATTTCATGGACTGCATTTCTTTCCTATATTGGACATTCATGATTTTCTTCATTTCTCTAGGCTTTTCTGTTGCTTTTGTTTGTTTGTTTTGTTTTTAATCTGAGTCTATGTTAGATTCTCTGGACAAGTCCGTCATTATGATTGTCTTGTTTTCTTACTTGAGGAATTATTTCTAATCTGATTTTCTGTATAGCCTCATTCTTTTTTTTTTTTTTACTTCTGCTGCTACCATTTCAGAAAACTTAGGTACATGCCTTCTGATTTCCTCTATTTCATTGTTTCCTGGGCTTGTTCAGGTTGGACTGGAGGTTTGAGGTTGTATTTTAATTCTGTGTCTTGTCATTTTCTTTTTTCTTAAATACATTTTCTGTGTTGATGCTTGTAAATTGCTTAGTTTAATACTTTTATCATGAGTATTGATGCTTCCCAAGGTAATGCCCATTCCTCAGAAATCTCTAAGTGTAGCTGGTTCTTAGCCTTTGTGTGTGTCCCAAGACCTTACTTTCTCAATTTACTCGAGATGAGAAATTGCTATCTATTTGTCCCAAAACCTAGTCTTTTGATACTAGGGTCTGGTAATGACTATGACCCTTGACAATCACTGTGTTATTATACAAGGAAAACAACTGATTATAGCAAGTATGACACTCTGTATAAAGTAGTAAAATTAGCAATAACAACAGCATTGCACACAGGCTAGACACTAACAAACTGCAGCAATTTTTAATTTGATACCTTTAACCATGGGAGCAAGAACTATAGTTATATAACAAAATTTAACACAAACAGGAATTTGTATGCAGTAATTTTTTACATAGTAGAGTGATTTTACCCTGTTTGTGTGTGGACGGGTGTTAAAAGTATTCAGTGAAAAAATAGAGATCTAAACTCAGAGAAATGTAGTAGAGGCAAAGGTAAGGAATTAATCAATTATTAATAAAACTGCTGTAAACAGTTGCAACCTAGGTCTCTCTTAGATGTCTTTGTATCTCCCTTTGGGTAAATTTCTAGGAATGAATTAACTGATAGCAAGTATGGTATACATTATAGAATATATGTCTGTAAGAGATTACCATGTTTTAAATGTTTTGTTCAAATTGATTGTAGCATTTTGAATCTCTGTCAATGCTGCATAAAAATTCTAATTGTACCATATCTGTGTCAGCACATGGTGTTTTCTGTCTTTTAATTTTAGCTGATCCAGTTTCTATAAAATAAAATCTTATCATTTTAATGTGTATTATTATAGTGATTAATGCTGTTGAACATTTTTATAAATATCTATGTTCTTCTCTGCTATCTGATTTCCTTCTTTAGTAAAGTGTCTATTTTTTGTCTTTATTTTTAAATTTTTTGTCTTTTGTTCAAATTGGCCTCATTGGTTTTAATTAAATTTTGAAGGTTTTCATACTCTACATATAAGTTATTATTAAATAATATCATTTTCAAGTGCATTCTTTTACTCTGGATTTTGTCTTCTTATTAACAATTACTTTTATATGCCAGAAGTTTAAAATGATGGGATAATTCAAATTTTTAATTTTTCTCTTAATTTTTCAGTTTTTTAAAAATCTTATGTAAGTCTGTACCTAATTGTAGATTATAAAGTTCTATAATTTCCTCAAATTTCTTGTAGCTTGATTTCTTTTTCAAGAATTTTCTCTAAAATTTTTACAGTTTGATATCTCACATTAAATTTTCTGTTTACTTTCATTTCATTATTGCTTATTTTTTGTTGTTGTTGGGGTTTTTTTTTTGTGTGTGTGTGTGGTCCTTTCCCATTGATCTACATACCAAACTTTTATTGTTTATTTTGAGGCAAGGTACCATTAAGTCACTAAGTTGCCCTGCCTGGACTCAAATTTGTGATTCTCCTGCCTCATCCTCCAACAGCACTTGAATTATAGGGATTTTTCCAATGTGCCCAAGTTTGCTTTCATTTTCCAACACTTAAAATGTAGGGTACTTGCTAGTCTGTGTGCTTATCCACATTACCTTTGTTCTTTTTCTTCTTGAGATTTCTAAGATTAATCTATTATTACTTTTTATTCACTAATTTTAGAAAATTCTTGTCCATATAGTTGTCCAATATTTACTTGATTCCTTCTATTTCTCTTTACTTTCTGGGACTCCAACTGTAAGCACTTTGAAAACTGTCCACAACTCACAAATGGTTTAGTCTGTGCACTGCTTCCAATGCAGCTCTTGAAATCCCTTTAGGCAGAAGGTGAAGGATGAAATAAAAACAAGAGTAAAGATGTGGAAGCATAGGTCAGGTGCCACTCCCTGTCCTGATGGGAGAAAGAAGCTGCCCTACACTGTAGCATGTTTATTTATACACTTAGCATAGAAATAAGTTCACAGAGAGTTTAAGGGGAGGGTGGGATATGGGACAGGAAAAACACCTAATCTTCAGCAGAACAGCATGACTTAGTGGCTTCATGGAGAACAAGACGTAAGTGTCTGTATTATCAGGTAAAAGTCAAGTTACTACATGCATCAGCTTCCTGAGTTCTGCACATTTCTCATGGGGCCTTTCCAAACTCATGAGAAGTAGTGGCCTTGTCCTAGATGCACAAGGTACAGACAGCTTCTCTTCTGACATCTGTTTCTGGTTTATTTGCTTGTTTTAAATTTTTTACACTTTGTGTTTCAGTTTTGATAGTATCCAATAAGCATTCTACAAATTTTTATCTCTGAAAGAAATATATGTATTTCACTTTCTAACATAGCTGATATTTAGCAATTTTTAGCAATTCTATGAAAATTCACTGTCTCTTCATAAATGATTACTATTTTCTTATACCAAATAATAATTATTTCTGGCACAAATTCAATATTTTCATCAATAGATCATCGCTGACTCTAGTTCTATTAACTTGTTTGTCTCTTGACAATAATTAACACAGTCAAAGATTCCTCACTTTTCTATGACCTAGATAGTAATGTTCAGAAAATTGATAGAGGCTGAACTATAATCATAATTCCTGAGAGTGGATGCTTCTCCCACATGAACAGGCTCTTAGTTTGAGCTTGAACTAATGGAGCCATTGACATGGATCTTTGGAGTTTTGTTTTTGCTGTAGTTTTCTTCAGTGCTCCAGTTTTTACATTTCACCTGCTTTGGGCAGTTATTCTTGTGTGTTCTGTTAATCTTGGAGAAATGGATAATTTTCCTGAATAGTTTTGCTTCATCTCACAGTTTCCAGACATTGGATATGTGTGCAACAGAGATATCTCTGCATCTTCTTTCTGACCCTGGTTGTGTAGATCAACTGCTTGTTGCTTGGCATAAGACTCATGGTGAGGGATGATCTTGTACACCTCACCCTTAGTGTAAAGCTTTTCTTGTAGTTTCTGTATCAGCCTCAGTCTTCAGCATACTTTGTGTATTGCTTTTTCTCTTCTCTCATAATTTACCCACAATTGCTAGTTAATTGTGTTCTAAGATTAGATTGTTGATGCTTTGCAGATGAGATGCTATCTCCAAGGATGTGTTTTGTTCTACTGTCAGGTGGAGTATTTCTTTCAACTCCTTTCTCAGTTATAACAAAACAGAACTTTGCCTGAAGTGTACCTGACTGGGCATGCAGTCTTTCTATATACTTTTGTTTCTTGAGACAGGGTCTCACTATGTAGTTTAGGCTGACCTTGAACTCACTATGTAGACTTTCTGTACCATCCTGTTAAAAATCTGTTATTAAATCTCTTTTGAAAGATAACTTCCATCTTACAATGCATTTTATTACCCTTTCAGAATTGCATGTAAAACAATCCCTAATATTCCCTTATTCTCTGTTTTTATATGTCTTTTAATGATATGATTTTAAATGATGTCTCCATCTACATACTGCATTTGAGAAACTAAAATGCATAAACATAAAAAAAAGCTTTTCAGAGATCACAAATAGATACCCATTTATGAGTGATCTTTAAGTAAAAATATCAAGTTGCAGAACAGTGTGTATATTTCACTATATTTTTGTGAACAAAATTTATACATGTGTTTATAGCTGCACAAAATATCTTGACAGAGTGCAGAGTAAGCAATAAGAATCGTTGCATCTTGTAAGTGAAAGCTGATGTTTATAGAGACTAGAAGCCTTACTTCGCACATCACACATATTTACTGCTTAAATATTTTACCTTGTCAATACCACATAGCAAAAATGGTGAAAGACAATAGTACATGTTGTATGATACTGTGTTTGAATCATTTAATGGATTCATGTGTAGTTTCTGTAAATAAATATTTCACTATCTCTATAGAATTTGTTTGTGTCTTAATATCTGCTTGAAATGTCACCAAGGATGGGTGATCTGTTAGTCAGGAACTTTTTGCCAAGGTGTTTCTCAACTCTGGATGTGCATCAACATCACCTGGAAACCTTTATAAAAATGTCAGGTAGATCCTTGAGTTCAGGGCTTCTATTGCATTCAGTATGACACATGTATTTTGTATTAATTTTCACTTCTATACAACATTCCTTTTCCACCCGCCCCCCATTCAGGTACATAAGTACTGAAAACATTAACAACCAAATATACAAACTTCATTCACAGACTTAATTCTTTCCTTGATGCTGGGAGCAAACTGATAAGAATTGAATCAAATTCAGTGGTTAGGTTCAACATTGATCTTATGGGGAAATTTGATTTGGTTCTTGTCCAATTCAGCATACCAACAGAATTGTGTTAAGAATTAAATTTATTGACTGAGCATTGTGGTACTTATTTCATAAGATGCATAAAAAATTCTATGCAAGCAAATGCCTTTATTTGCATCAGGTCAATGCCAGACTGTTTCTTTTCTTTTTGACACAGTTCCTCCTTTTAACCTCTGTTATCACATTTAGGTAATAACAAATCTGGGTTTTTGTATTAACTGCTTTTTAATTTTTTTGTTTTGTCTTTATTTTTCTATATCGTTTTAGCAGCATATTATATATATATATATATTCTATAAAAATAACTGTTTTAGGGATGTTTAAATATATAATATATAAATAGCATATTAATATATAATATTATATATATATATATTTAAACATCCCTAAAAAAGTTATTTTTTTCTCTGGCATAATACCTCAGAAAATCAGAAATCTGCAAAAGCCTTTCATGTCATACAATTTTTAATCTAGTTTGTAACTGTTTAGTCTTTTAATATACCTGCATCTACATTAAATTTTCATTGTAATTTTCATTGTAATTTTGCATTTTGCTGTAAGAACATATCTTGACCATGTATATTTCATACAGTAGTGGCTGAGTTCACTAACTTAATTTTTCTACAGTTCTGGTAAAGACAGTCACATTGGTGTTTGTGCAGGAAAGGTGACTATGGTTGTTTGTCAACTGATGCACAATTCAAAAACAAAATCAAAATTTTTCCAAGCACTTCAGCTTATGAACAAGATCATTTACAAGTGAAAGCTTTTATGATTGACGTGACACTGTGTTTTTGATGGATGCTTGCTTTGGTTTGTTTTGAGTGATTATTATCAACACTATTGTCATACAGTTTCTTATGTAATTGTTCTAGTGTCCACATGCAAATTATTGTAAAGACAATTTATTGAGAGTGTATTTAAGTCAGAGATACGCTTGTCTAGACGAGGTCAAACTGCTTATTGAGACATCCTTTCAAGTTGCTTATCCTATATTAGGTCAAACTGATTTTCAAAATGTTGCTTCAAGGTACTTTCCCACTTGCCATGGGAAACGGAGGCTTTGATTTCCTGCTTGCTGATGTTACCTCCTAACTGCTCTGTCACCTACTGTTTGTCCCCTGCCATGCCTCTCTGCCGTGCTATCTTGCTTGATGCAGTATTTTATTATATCACTACATGTATGATGTCCACATGTTTTTTAATTATAAAGAAACTAAAATAAAAAAGCAAAACAATACAACAGAACAAAGCAGACCAGAGCAAAACAATGCAAATAACACAGGATTTCAGAGCAAGACGACAGGAAATCGACCGTGGCTACCATAATGTCTCTAGTTTTCTTTGAAATACTTGTCCATATCTTCACACACAGTGTAAGTTAATAGAAAAGAAAACAGTATAAAAGCAATCAAAAGAATAAGAGCTTATGGGTCTTCAAAATCAGACAATAGGAAATCAATAATAGCTACTATAATACTTCCTGTTTTCTTCAAAATAGTTTTCCATCCCTTAATACATGTTGAATTCAAATAATTGAAAAGGAGTAAAACCAATCAAAACCAAGAATAAAAGCATTATTGGACTTCAAAACAAAATGACATGAAATCAGTGAGGGTTATCATGATATCTCACACATAATAAAATCAATTCTTGTAAACTCTTTAGATGAAGTTTAGTCCTATATAAGCCTATACATGTACATCTATCCTTTCTGTATTAGAGGGAAAAGCAAAACAAGACAAAATACAAGCAAAACAAGAAACAAGAGTCAAATAAATAATTATAACAAAGATCCCCAAACAATAACAACGAAGGCTTTCAAAATAAGGTGATAGGGACATAACAAATTTTGCTGTTTTGCGTAGTTATCTTCAAAAGTCTTACTCAAATTACAAGATATAGTTATGCAAAAATGATCTAATCCTATGGATGTTAACTGTTTTGTTCCAATAATTAACAGAATTAGAAGTACAATCATATTAGTAATCTGAAATATATATATATATATATATATATATATATATATATATATTTGTATCTTTTTTATTTTCTCTTCCTTCTTTTCTCCGCTTCCTTATCTGAGTAACTTTTTCTTCTATGAGCAGTTTCATACCCTTGCACAATATTTATTAAAGATTTTGGATCTTATTTACATGTAGTTCTTAAACTAGGCAGACAATATATTATTTACATATGTGAGTTTTATTTATTTCACTTATGAGTATGGTTTCAAGTCACATCCATTTACCCATAAAAGCCTCAATGTTGCCCTTCTTTATAGTTGAGTATTACTCCATTGTATAAATATACCACATGTTTTTATCCATTGCTGAGTTGATGGGCATTTAGGTTGTTTCCAAGATCTGGCTATTACAACTTGTGCTGCTATAAACATGGGTGCACATATATCACTGTGGTATGATGTTTTCAGTTCTTCTGGGAATATGCCCAGAAGTGGAATAGCTGGGTCAAATGAGACTTCCAAACCCAGCTTTTTGAAGAATCTCCAGACTGACCTCCACAGTTGTACCAGTTTACAATCCCATCAAGGATTTCCTTTTTCCCTGTAATCTCTCCAGGATTTGTTATTGGTGGCTTCCTTGATTGTGGCCATTCTTCATGGAGTGTGATGGAATCTCAGTGTTTTAAGTTGCATTTCTCTAATGACCAATGATGGTGAACATTTTTTCATGTATTTATTTGCTATTTGTATTTCTTCATCTGTGAAGTGTGTATTCATCTCAGATACCCATTTTGGGATAAGGTCTTTGAATTTCAGAGACCTGTTATTTTTTAAATCTTCATATGTTCTAGATAGAAGTCCTTTGCCTGACAGACAGTTGACTAAGATTTTTTTCCCAATTTGAGGGTTTTCTTTTCACACTGTTGGAGATTTCTTTTGACATGTAAAAACTTTTTAATAACATGAGATCCTATCTGGGATCTGGGAAGCATTTCCCTTGCAGTTTGATTTCTGTTCATGAATTCTCTGCCTACCACTATGTCTTCAAGATTTCTACCTACTTTGTCTTGCATCAGATTTACTGTTTCTGTTTTAAAACTTAGATCTTTGATCCATTTTGACTTTAGTTTAGTTCAAGGCAATAGGCATTGATCTAGTTTTAGTATTCAGCATATGGAAATCCAGCTATTCCAGCCCCATTTATTAAAGAGGCTATCTTTTCTCCAGTGAATGTGTTTGCCCCCTTTATCAAAGATAAAGTGGCTAAGTGTGTTTGTGGTTGTGGTTGTATCTTTGAATGTATTCCACTGATCTTCAGATCTAGTTTTCTTCCAGTGCTATGATGGTTTTAGCACAGTAGCTTTGTAGTATAACTTCAAGTTAGCGATTGTGATGCCTCCTATTTTGCTTTTTTGTCCAGAATTGTATTTGTATTCTAGGTCTCTTCTGGTTCCAGATCAATTTTAAGAAGCATTTCTCTAGATTTGTGAGGTATTCTAATAGTATTTTGATTGGAATTACATTAAATCTGTATACCAATTTTGGGAGCATGACCATTTTCACAATGTTTGTTTTTCCTATCCATGAAAAGGAATGTCTTTCCATTTTCTTTTTTTTTTCTTTTTTTTTTATTTAAAAGAGAATAAAACAAAAGGGGGTAGTACAGAGCAGATCAGAAGAGGACAACATAGGCAACACAGTACTTTACATTAAGTCAACTGGACATCAACATTATCTAACACCATATCTCTAACTCTGCTATAGTTGAGCATAGTTTCAATTACAATAATATCAAACATAACGCAATAGTATAAAGCCA
>PVJX010045369.1:0-12752 GCA_004027295.1 Dolichotis patagonum | reverse complement strand
CCGGGGATCGAACTCATGACCATGTGCTTGCAAGGCAGGCACTTTATGCCACTGAGCTAAATCCTCAGCCACCATGCCATTTTAAAGAGTATGTCTGCCCCAAGAGAGGCACTACTGTATATCTGCTTCTTCAGCCACCGTCTCTGCATCGTTATTTGCACAGAGATCTCTCCTCCACCCTTGACTCCCTCGGAGGGAGATTCAGCCCTGGCCTAGGGTTTCACCCACCACCCACTGCTCTGGACTCGGCCAGGGCGGCTGGCTCCTGTCTGAGGCTCTCCTAGGGAGGCTGGCTTTTGCCCAGAGGTGGATTCCCCGGAGCTGACTTCAGGGCCCTGGGATTGTAGGCTGGGCTGTGGGAGTCTGTTAAGAGGCTCTAATGTGTCTCATTCATTCAGCATTTATTCACCCTTTGGCCCAGCAGTTACCCTCCCAGAGCAATTCTGGCTGGGCCCTGGGGTTCGCTTCCCTAGCACTGACACGCAGATTAACTGATTCCCTTGATGCTGCGGTTAGGGAGTGGGTTTTCCCCATTTGCAGAGCTGGCAGGGCGGCAGCAGGGGTATCCCAGGCTCTGCCATGTCCCTGTCCAGGAGTCCCCTGCCGAGGAGGTCCCGAAGCGTGACTTTTGGGCTCGTCAATGAGGCTGTTCTATGGGCTCCAGACACCGACGTCATCCCCCAGGCTTAGCCGCTGTCACAAACCCCGCTTTCCCGGTGCGCACGCCCGGGCTCCGGGGATGAGTCCTGAAATCCCGGCGTGGAACCTGGGGTGCAACGATTGCGGCCCCTCCTGGCCCTGGTCCGCTCCCTCCTCGGGCGGCGGCGGCAGGACCCGGGGGCGCAGAGGCGCAGGGCGCCCGCACCTCTCCCGGGCCCCTCGCGCCCGCACCGGCCCCGCCGCGAAGGGGGTGGGGTGGGGGTGGGGGTGGGGACCCGCGGCGCCGCCCCCGGGGCGGGGCCCAGTGCGTGGCAGCCTCGCCGGCCCCGCCGCGAAGTTTCCAGTCCTGCCAGCGCCGCCGCGTCGGCCGATCGTCCGCAGATCATGGCCATGCGACCCCTGCTGCTCCTGGCCCTTCTGGGCTGGCTGCTCCTGGCGGACGCGAAGGACGACGCCAAGCCGGAGGGTGAGCGGGCGGCGGGGCGGGAGGCGCGCGGGGTCCGCTCCCGGGCGGCCTCGTTGAAGATTGGTGGGTCCCGGAGGCCTGGGTTGGGGCTGAGGGGCGCCGGGTTCCGGCCACTTGTCCTCTTAGTCCTGGTGACTCGTTGAAATCACTTCCTCTCTTGGGACTGCGGTTTCCATATTCATGCAGCAAGCCAGAGAGGGCGGCAAGGGAAATCCCATTCAGGGCTGGGAGGGACTCAGCGCTGGGGGTCAAGGGTTAGCGCTGGCCTTGCTCACTATTTGTGGACCGCTTTCAGTAACCAGAGGTCAGCTAAGTGCCATCGCTACTCTGGAAGCCGGTGTCTTCTCTTATACCCACTTTCCAGCCTGGCTGACTGAGGCTGAGTTGATTCACTTCCCAGGATTAAGGATCCCACCCCACGGTGTGTCTGGTTCCAGAGCTACTGTGCCTTACCGCTGCAGGAGTGCAGGGCCTTGGAGTGGGGTAGGGAGGAAAGTTTATGGGGTAGTAGGAGCTTTCACCGTGTCCTGGGCAGCCCCTACCCAGAGGGTCTTCTCTCCAGTTCACGTGTGGGGAAACTGAGGTTCAGACAGGGGCAGCAGCTGCCCAGGATGGTCGTGGTTGGTCCCCGCTCTGCAGGACTCCCAGTTCTCCCAGCTCTCTCTGGCCTGGGCCAGCTCCAGGGCTGCCCACTGGGCACCGGACAGCCCAGGGAGGTGGAGGGAGATGACCATCCCGGCAGAGCCAAGCCAAGCCAGCCACACCTTCCACAGCACCCACGTGGCCCACCGTCCCAGAGAGCCTGGCGGCCAGGGTGTTGGGATGGGCTGGGGAAGAGATGGAAACCATGTGTCTCCTTACCTCTTGGGTTTCGCCCAGGACCAAATCTTCCCTGTAGCATGCTTAATCTCCAGCATGCTTAGAGTCCCGGCTTGCACCCCGGGACCATCATAGCTCACCCCTAGGATGCTAGAGGATGCATGGGGCTGTGAGAGTTGGGCTCACTGCCTGGCTCATTCACGGGCTTCGCCAAGGGCATTTTCTCCCCTCCCAGAGTCCCCAGCCTGGCACAAGGACAAGTCAGAGAAGGCAGAGGGGGCAACGCTGAGCACAGTGCTGGTGGCAGCCTGTGCAAAGGGCCTGCACCGGCCTGGTCCACTCCCTGACTAGCAGCCAGGGGCCCTATAATAGCCTCTGTTTCTTTCTGGGCCTTGTTTCCCCTGCTTCTGCTGATGGGTTCCCTCCACTCAGACCATCCCATGAGAGAAACTGCAGCTGCCCAAGATGAAGCCCAGAGCGGTGAGTGAGGGGTGGGACGGTGTGATGACGGGGCTGCCCACTTCCGGACCCCAGTGAAGGACAGCAAGAGGGCGGAGTGGATACAAGGCAGCCCTCACCTCAGCACTCCTGTTTCAGTAGGGCAGGACTTGGGATGTGGTGAGATCACTGGGGTACCTGGTGGCGGATGGCCAGCCAAGGGAGGTGCAGGAGGTAGGGCACAGACGGGAGGCCACTTTGCTTCCTTTGCCCTGTTTAGGCTTTTTTGTTTTGTCGTTTTTTGTTTTGGTGCTGTGGATCAGACCCTGGACCTGATATGTGCTAGACAAGTACTCTAACTCAGAGCTACACCCCCGGTCCCATTTATTTGTTTCTATGTAGTCTTTTTTGTTTTTTTTTTTTTTGAGACAAAGTCTTATTATCTTGGTTACTTTTCTCTCATTGCTGAGACAAAACACCTGGCCCCCAAAGTTAGAGGAAAGGTTTTTTTAGCTCATACTTTGTAGAGGTTTCAGTCTCTAATCTGCTGGCTCCAAGGCAGGGAGGCATGATGAGGGGCAAAAGCAAGAAGAGCAAAAGCAACAAGAGCAAAAGGGGAGGAGAAGCCTCTTTTCCTCCCTCATGTTATATGCAGGCAACCTGCCCTAGAGTGGGTGTAGCACTCACAGCCCCAATCCTAGCACTAGACAATGAACCAATCACAAACTCTAGATTCAGCTGCCTTGGAAAGGCTGGCCCCCCATGGGCCATAACACTCACTGTGTAGCCCATGCTGGCCTCGAAATCACAATGGTCCTCTTGCCTCAGCCTCCTGGGTGCTGGGATTATGGGTATGCACCACCTCGCCTGGTCTGGTTTTTACTCTTCAGGGCTGCCAGTCAGAGGGGGACACGGAGCTCCTTGCACAGGTAGACACCTGGTCTGCTGCCTGGGAGCCCTGTGTGAGGGAGGAGGCCTTGCCTTGCCCTGGGGGAGCCTCCACAGCAACACGGGAGCCTGCTGTTCTGTAAGCTCTGTCCAGGCCTCCAGCTCAGTACTTGGAGGGGAGGTAGGAAAGGAGAGGACAGTGGGAGGGGTTTCACACATTCTCTCCTCAGAGAGCAGCCTGGTGTACAGACCAAGCTGATGCCTCCCTGGGCTGGGCTGGTGGTGCTGGGGAGGAGGGGCACCATGGGGCCCAGCCAGTCAGGGTGGGGGCTCAGCCATCTCCTGAGGACCCCGGAGGTTCTGTTCTGGGAGCTTCCTCCTGGGCAGCTTGCCAGTGCTTTGCCGACATCTCTCATTGAATCCTCAGGTCCTTGAGGAAGGCGCTGTTATTATCCACTTGAGGAAACTGAGGCACAAGAAGGGGAAATGGATCTCGCTATGTAGCACTGGCTGGGTTTGAACTTGCAATCTTCCTGCCTCAGCCTTCTGAGTGCTAGGATTACAGGTGCACAGTGCCACACTGGGCCCAACCATCTTTGTTTACCACTCTGCTCTGCCCTGTTGCATTTATCTCCGCTGCCCCAGATCACGGCTGGATTGGTCTGTCTGGGGAAGTCATTGCTGGGTTTGGGTAGCCAGGAGGGGGGCCAAGTTCTTCAGCTACCAGGCTCCACGTGGGCTTGGTCTGAGCCCAGAGCAGTGACTGCGTCAACAGCAGGCAAGCGGCCTGGTGCTGAATCCTCACGTCGCAGGTGGCCCAGAGCCGTGGCTGCTGGAAGGTGGATCACAAGGCTTTCCCGAGTGCCCACATAGGGGCCCACCTTGGGACACCTAAGAGAGGTCGGCAGCCCCGATTGGTGGCGCTCTGGTGCGTCAGGCCCTCAGGCAGGCTGAGGAGGAGGATGTCGGGCACGAAGGCAGGGTCTGGCGTGGCTGGAGACCTTCCCTGCACCCAGCTGGACAGTTTCCTTGGACAGAGACAGGGCCCAGCAACAGATGGTCCGGGGCAGCGTCCCAACCCCAGGCAGTGCACACGGTCAGGTTAGGAGGCCGCAAACCCTGGTGCTGCTGCTTGGTTACATGCCACCCCTGAGTCTAACTTCGGAGCGGGCTCATCGTCTACACTGCTTAGGACAGGGTGAGGCATGCACAGAGTGAAAGGTTTGCCGCTTTACTGAGTTGAAAGCAGGAACTTTGGAGAGCCACCCTGTCCCCCTCCCTGCTGCCCGGTTCCGGAGCCTGTTCCTGGCGAGAATCCAGAATATTCTCTCCCTCTCCCCCTCCCTCACCCTCATCCTCTCTCTCTCCCTCTCTGTCATGCATACACTGGCTTTTTCCACCCATGAAATGTGACACTCTTCCTGTCCCCAGCACCCAGCTTCGGGCCTCAGAGCTGGTCACTGTGCTTCTTACCTGGAAGACACTTAACCCTCAAAGCGGGAGTTGGAGGAGCCCTTCCCGCAGTGCGCAGCGCTCCCTCTGCACTGGCCTGGGGCTCAGGTGGTGGGACCCCTGCTCTCTGCACCTGCCCGAAGCACCCACCCCTCCTGCCTGGGCCCCAGCCACCCCAGCTGGTTCCTGCCAATCCACTGCCAGCTGCCTGGCACCCGCCAGCCCCCAGCCCTGGGGCCAGCAGCCTGCACCTTAGCATCTGCCAACCCTGGCCAGCTCTGCCCCTTTGTCCAAGCGCGACTCCGGACTTCCTGTGGGGGAAGGAGAGGCCTTACCCGCCTGCCTTTGGCCTGGCCACTAAGGGGCTGGGATTCACTGAGAGAAACCACAATGAGTGCCCCAAAGCAGGTCCTGCCTGCCAGGCTGGGAAGGCACACATCTGAGAAGTCTCCAGAGAGGTGGTGGAGGAGTGTCATTGTCACTGGTCCTGGGAGCTGCAGGACCGTTAGAGAAAGGAGACACAGAAGGAGCCACTGCAGGAGGGGAGGAGCTCAGGGCATGACCCCTGGCTGGAGAAGGGATCAAGAATCTGCCAGACAGGGGCCCTTGAATGTCAGGCAAGGCACCCTCCTCTCACCAGCGGCAGCGCCTGGCGTGCGCTGGTCACCCCAGTCAGCATTGTATATGCCAGGCTCGTTTAACCAGCCCAGCAAGCGGTCAGTGCTGTTACCAGGGGGAAACTGAGTCTCAGAGAGTTGCCGTCTCAGAAATTGTCCAGCAAGTTCCACCGCAGAGGCGAAGCCCAGGACAGGTGCCTGGAGCAGCTGCCCCCGGTGGAGGTCAGGGTGAAATGAGGCGTGGCCCGGTGGGGAATCTCAAGCAGCTTGCGCTTGGCATCGGGAGGGTCTCATTAAGAGGGCTGCAGGGTGGATTGGCCTCGTCTGCTCCAGGCACAGGCATGGACGATGCTGGCCTCTGGGCTTTGTATTTGCTGCCCCTCTCCGTGTCCGACACCAGCCAGAGAGGTTCCCAGGGGCTGTGCTTAGTGCCGGCTCTTCACAGGTCCTCTGGAGGCCTGATCCTAAAGCCAGGACCTTGGTCCCACAGGGCCAGTATCGTCGCCTCTCCTGCGGCTGCTGGTTGATGCAAAGGGTAATGGACAGGTGCAAGGAGCCCCGCGAGGGAATGGGGAGACCCAGCTCTGCTGTGAGCCCACTGAGGCCCCATCTGTAATGGGTTGGCAGGAAGACGACTCCTGCTGGGGTTTGACAGGTTCCTTGGAGCAGTGACCACAGCTCCCTGCCACCTTGGCATCGAGTCCCATTCACTTTGTCCCCCTCTGCCCACAGATAACCTTTTAGTCCTCACGGTGGCCACAAAGGAGACTGAGGGCTTCCGCCGCTTCAAGCGCTCAGCACAGTTTTTCAACTACAAGGTCCAGGTGAGGGCGTCTTGGGGGCCGGAACACAGGGCGCTGGTATCCCCTTTCTCATGTCACCGGGCCCTGAGACACACTTGGGGATCCAAGGCAGCCTGGGGAACCCCGAAGGATGAGTGTGAGCGGGCACAAGGAAGGATGGTGTGTGAGGCTGTTCTAGGAGGTAACCGAGAGGGACATGGCTTCCCGCCCTCTGTGCACACCTCTGTGAGGGCGATGCTGGACACTGCGGGGTGGAGCTGTGGACAAGACCGCCCCGTCTCTGCCTGCACAGCTTGAAGGAGGCCTGAACGGGTGTATAGTTCATGCAAACGGGCGCTGAAGCAGACGGCTGTTTCAGGCAAAGCTGGATCCAGGGTCACCAGAGGAACGTGCTGGGATGCGGCTGGGGGGAGGGGAGGACATTCTGATCAGCCAGGCCTGGTCACGTGGCCTCCAGGAGCCAGGTAGCCTCAGGCCTGGAGAATGGTTTCCCTACAGCAGGGGACAGAGGTGCCAGCCAAGCAGTGCGGCCACTGCCCAGCGGGGGGTGAGGTGCTGCCGGGAAGTACTTTCTCCTCCGTGGTTAGTGCCAAGTGGTCTTCCTGTGCAGGCACTGGGCCTGGGGGAGGACTGGGATGTGGAGAGGGGGACGATGACCGGTGGAGGACAGAAGGTCCGCCTGCTGAAGAAGGCGCTGGAGAAGCACGCAGACAAGGAGGACCTGGTCATTCTCTTCACAGACAGGTGGGTGGCCCTGACCGGGGCCCTGCGGACATCAGGATGGGTGGTGGCCCTAAGCAAAGATTGTATCGTTTTGAGGAATCCATGAACCCCTGGATAAGACTATCCCACGTAGCCCACCCTGCTCCACTCTTGGGGACAAAAATGAGAGGGAGTGACATGCCGGCCGCACAGAGCTGTACCCTGAGTGCGACCGGGACACAGTTATGGGGAGCATGTCTGCCCAGGGTCTGGGTGGAGGCTTAGCAGGCTGCCCTGGAGACCCTGGGCAGGTCCCTTTCCCAAGTGGTAGGCCAGGCTGTCGAGGGGCTGGTGGGCACCCCCGTCCGGGTCAGCTCCTCCTGGGGGCCCTGCCGTGGCCTGTGTCACCGGGCCCCGTGGTACCTGTTCCTGCTCTGGCCACAGCTATGACGTGGTGTTCGCCTCGGGGCCCCGGGAGCTCTTGAAGAAGTTCCGGCAGGCGCGGAGCCGCGTGGTCTTCTCGGCCGAGGACCTCATCTACCCTGACCGCAGGTTGGAGGCCAAGTACCCCGAGGTCTCCGAAGGCAAGAGGTTCCTGGGCTCTGGAGGTGAGAGGCTGCATGGGACACGGGGCCCGGCTGTCCCCTTAGGGGGATTCCCCTTTCCTGACAGCCACCTGTATCTCGGGGTGTCAGGCAGAGCGCCCTGGACTGAGCACCAGGGTTCTCAGCCTCAAGCATACTCCCCTACTGATGAGTCACCCAGATGCAAGGATGAGATGTGGGGTCACCCCCTTCCACCCTTGGCCTCTCTTGCCTCCCATCCATCATGGGTCACGTGACCCCTCCTTCCCAAAGAGCTCTCCAGTCCGCCTGTGGGTCTACACTCGCCACCTTACCCAGCTCTTGACCTTTGTTGTCTTCTCATCGCTTTGCCGGCCTCCACCCACATCCCCTGTGCCTCTTCTCCACCCAGCAGCCCAGGGGTACAGATTACTGGATGTGGTGGGCACATCTATAATCCCAACACCAAGGGCCGAAGCAGGAGGATTACAAGTTCAAGGCTGGCTTGGACCACAGTGTCTCAAAAACAGCAACAACAAAAAACAAACCAAAGAATGCAAATCTACGCTTGCATTCCCACTGCTCAGATAGGAAGGGAGATCTGTCCAGCAGCTGTCTCACTGGCCCAGAGTGACCACAGTCCAGATGGTCCGGCCTTGGCCTTGGCCCAGGGTTCAGGGCGTGCTATTTCTCTTCTCTTTGCCTCTCGTGGTCCGTACTGGCCGGAGAACCTGTGTGGGGTTTTTCCACTTGCCAGAGTGTCCTCTGTGACCTGGGACCCCCGTCCTGTTCTCAGGGCTACATTTCCCAGATCACTGAATAAAAGGGGTTCCAAGGGCCCGGGATTTAGCTTAGCAGCGTAAATGCCTGCCTTGCAAGCGTGAGGTTGTGAGTTTGATCCCCGGTACAAAAAAAAGAAGAAGCGGGGGTGCCAAGCCTGAACCCCACCACTTCCACTCCCCAGAGCCCCCTGGTCCAGCCTCTGGACCAAGCGGGTACACTTTTGGAGCGTGCCTTTGATCTTGGAAACTGCCTAGCCAGTGACGTTAGTTAGCTTGCACCCCGCCCCCCTAGAAGGGCTTCTTTTCATTTTTTATTTTCTATTTTTTACTGGGAATTGAACTCAGGACCTCATGCTTGCCTGGCAGGCACTGGGCCACTGAGCTGTATCCCCACAGCTAGGATTTGTGGGTAAAGGAGTGGGAGGTGAATGGCAGGGGAGGGGACCCCTGACTCAGAGGTCAGAAGCTAAGTGTCTGTCTCCACCTCCCCGCAGGCTTCATTGGCTACGCCCCCAACCTCAGCAAGCTGGTGGCCGAGTGGGAGGGCCAGGACAGCGATAGTGACCAGCTCTTTTACACCAAGATCTTCTTGGACCAGGAGAAGCGGGTAAGAGGAGGTGGGCGGGCCAAGAGAGGGGTTGGGGGAGCCTAACTCAGTCCTGCTGGCCGGGCTGCACCGGGCACAGTGCCCTGGCTTGTGTTAGTCTTTTGGGGCGGCTGTGACAGACGACCATAAACAGGCCTCGAGCAACCGGCTCCCGGCCGGGGGGGGCTGTGAGTGGGAGGTCGGAGTCACAGGGCCCAGCCAGGAGGACTGGGAATAAAGGCAGTCGTGAGGCTGCTTTCCCGTAGGGATCCCGTGCGCGTTACAGGGACAAACACAGACGAGTCACAGCGGCCACTGGCATGCTGTAAAGTGCTAATCAAATGTCTGTAAAATTACTATTGTGGTTGTCACTGTGGTACTTAGTGTGGTTGAAACAACTGCTAGATTCCTTCCAGACCTGGGGTTTCCTGGCTCTCTGAGCAGAGCTGCTAGACCAGGGTACCCCAGAGAGTTGGTGTCTGGCTGCCCTGATGTGACAAGGCTGGGTGAGTGTGGGCACAGGCCCCCCACACTGGGGAGTCCTGTCTGCCAGGACCTGTCCCTGCGCTCTGCAGCCCGGTGTCCTCGTGCCCACAGGAGCAGATCAACATCTCCCTGGACCACCGCTGCCGCATCTTCCAGAACCTGGACGGAGCCTTGGGTGAGCAGCGCCCCCGAGGAGGGGAGGGGAGGCGGCTGGGTCCTGGATGGGGAGGATGAGGGTTCCAGGCAGGGCTGAGTCTGGGGCACACTGGTGGGCTTCTCTCTGCTGGTTGTGCCAAGAGGTCTCTCTTGGGAAGCAGGGCAAGGGGACAACTTGGGCTGGGGGGTGCACAGAGCAGGTACTGGACCTTTGCCCTGCAGGCTGTCCTTAGAGATGGGCTCCCTCTTGCAGATGGACCCCCATCCCTACAGATGGGGCTGTCCCCTCCTCCAGGGGTGATTTCCTGGGCTGGGGCCAGGGGAGGGCCTGAGCTGGTGGGCTATTGCTGGGAAGAAGAGTGAACACTTGGCCCTTAAAGCCATGGACCAGGCCTTGTGTCTGTAGCTGGTAATGATGGTGCTTGGCTGCGGGTCTTGCTGGGTGAGCCCAAGCACACACAAGCGTGCACACACACACACTGGGAACCCAGCAGACCCCTGGTTGGTGATTTAACGTACGGAGTCCTTTGGATAAAAACTGCAGGTCCTCTCCTGGTAAAGAACCATTGCGTCCTCCTCCCTGTGGTTTCTGGGGGGGACTCATGAACCTGGGTGGAGAAGTGGGGTTCAGGTCCCTGTCTGGGCAGTTTGGGATCTTGCACAGAGGGTCCATCCTTGTGGTCACCTGCCACAAAAGGCCTCTGTTCCCAGTGTCCTCTCAGAAAGCCCCTGTGTGTCTCCTGCCATCAGCAGCTTCCTATTTTCTTCTGTGCAGACCACAAGGGTTAGAGCAGGGGTCTGGGGACCCCGCTACAAGGCCTCCTGTGCTAGGTGTCCTGGTGCTGCTGTGCATGCTGGGAGCTGGGATGGCCTGCATCTTTGATCCCCTCCCACTACCACCTCTGGTTGTAACACATTGTGAATTCGGCTGGGGGGAGGGACAGAGGAGGGATTATCCCCATTTTACAGATAGGAAAACTGAGGCCAGGGAGGAGATGCACCTTGCCCATGGCCATACCCTGCCCCCAGCTGTCAGGCTCCAGCCCTGGCTGCTGGGCGGATGTGGACAGGCTATCTTTCTGACCCCTAGATGAGGTTGTCCTCAAGTTTGAAATGGGCCACGTGAGAGCTCGGAACCTGGCCTATGACACCCTTCCGGTCCTGATCCACGGCAATGGGCCCACCAAGGTAGGAGGGCCCAGCTGTGAGGAGAGCTGGGGAGGGGAGGGGCAGAATGCAACTCAGTCCTTGCTGTCACCCCTGCCTGGGAGTCGTGTCTTCTCTCCCTCCCTTCCGTGTGCTCTGCTGCTTCCCCCTCCCTGCTGGGCAGAGGATGCGTAAGAGACTGCCATCCCCGCCTGTGCCTCGGCTGGGCTGCCAGAGCCATCTGCCTGCCCTCATCCTGGGGCCCTGTATCAGGTGGGGACCCAGGGATCTGCATCCCCACCCCGGCCAGGGAGGTGGGGCTTGGGGCCAGGGCGGGCTCTGCTCCAGCCCTGCGTCTCTGCCCAACAGCTGCAGCTCAACTACCTAGGCAACTACATCCCACGCTTCTGGACCTTCGAGACGGGCTGCACCGTGTGTGACGAGGGCCTGCGCAGCCTCAAGGGCATGGAGGTGAGGCTGCTGGCCAGGCCTGTGCTGGGCGGGTGGGGGACGCTCCCCGAGACGGGGAGGCAGGGTGGGGCCTGGAATAGACTCCTGCTCTTGCTCACCTCCCCGTGCGGGCTTCTGTCCCCCTCGCCACTCCTGCCCATTCCTGCCAGCCTTCCTGGACCCCACAGCTGCTGGCTGCCCTCCAGATGCCTCCGCTCTGGTTTCTCCTGCCTGTCCCTCCTCAGCCCTCGAGGCCTCACCCTCAGCTGCTGTCCATCAGGCCTGGCTCTGAGCCCGGCTGGTTCTAGCCTCTGTTTTGAGTGCTTCCAGGCCCATGCCCCTGTCTACCAGAGGCCACATGTTATTCGTTTGTCTTGCTGTGTAGTACAGGGTGGCTTCCAACCTGCCACCCTCCTGCCGCAGCCTCCCAAATGCTGGAATTGCCATGCCTGGCTATAGTCATGTACTTTTGCTTGTGGCTGTACTCCCTCGGGCACACGAAGGCTGGGTGACAGAGCATGTCTGGACATTGCTGGACTCTTGTGGCCCCTCCCGAACGCAGGACGGAGTTCTGCCCACGGTCCTGGTCGGCGTGTTCATTGAGCAGCCCACACCGTTCCTGTCCCTGTTTTTCCAACGCCTCCTGGGCCTCCGCTACCCCCGGAGTCAGATGCGGCTCTTCATTCACAACCACGTGAGTGGCGGGCACTGTTATGTCCTCTGGTGGCTTGGGGCAGGCCCAGCTTCCGGAGGTGGCCTGAGGCCTCCAAGGATCTGACTCACCCAGGCTTGTCTGGGCCCAATAGACGTGGGTGGTGGGCCGTGTCCCCAGATGACAAGATTGGCTCTGGAGTCACACTGGCTTGGCTTGAATCCCAACCGCACCGCTTTTATTGGCTGTGTGACCACGGATACAGTCGCCCACCGCTCTGTGCTTCCGTTTTCACACCTATAAGTCAGGGATAATGGTGGGCGTAGGAGTGGAAGGCTGAGGCAGGGGGATGCAAGTTTGGAGTTAGTCCGGGCAACTCGTGAAAACCGGAGTCCAGAAACAGAAGGGGCCGAACCCAGCTCAGTGGTGGAGCACTGGCTAGCACGGGCGAGGCCGGGGTTGCATTCTCTGTTCTACCAAAAAAAAAGCGGGCAGAGAATAGCAGTACAACCACTTAGGATGGCCACCGGGGTTGGCCAGATTGGCCTGTAAGGGGTGTAGGAGGGTTTCTGGCAGCTGCCAGGCTGCTGTTTGGTTTGGTTTGGTTTGGTTTGGTTTTCCTTCAGTACTGTTGTAGGCAGGAGTTTCAAGGAGAACAATTCCATACAGGACACAGAATTTATAACATTATTTTACGATGGTCACGCGGAGTTAAAAACAAGAAAGTGCGGGAAATCTGTCCCCAACACTAAAGACCTAGAAAATCCAGTCGAGGGCCTGGATCCCACGGCAGTGTCCTGCATGAGTTCAGCTGAAAATCTAAAGCCCACGACAATGACTCATGCAAGTCCGTCCCACGGATCTGCGCTGGGAAGGCCCAAAGGTCAGCGGTGGAAGCCAGAAAGTCTGCGTCAGCGGGGTGAAGGAGCTGTGCCGGAGGCTGAGGGGTCTGCCCTGGAGCCAGGAAGCGATGCTGAAAACAAGGACCAGGGCTCTCTTGAAAATTACCACAGCCATCCTCAGCGACAAGGTCCCGAGCGCCTCCAGTGATAACAGCTGGGTTCATATCAGGAAGCCAGCGTGACA
>PVJX010045368.1:0-12756 GCA_004027295.1 Dolichotis patagonum | reverse complement strand
TTTAATTGGTGAATTGAGGCCATTTACATTAATGGTTATAACTGATATATATTGATTTACTTTTGATATGTTATCTTTCTGCTGCTTATTCTTTACCTTTTCACTCTGTTTAATTGTTTGTCTTGCTTAGTGCTTTTTCCTATGTCTTTCTAGAGTGTCTTTCTGTATTCTTTGCGGTGTTGGTTTGGTGGTTATGAAATTCTTCAGCTGTTCTTTGTTGTGGAAGTATCTTATTTCTCCATCCATTTTGAAGGACAATTGTACAGGGTACATCAGTCTGGGTTGGAAGTGGTTTTCCTTTAGGATCTGAAATACTTTACTCCATGCTCTTCTTGACTTCATTGTTTGTATTGAGAAGTCTGCTGTGATTCTGATAGGCTTTCCTTTATAGGTAATCTGTCTCTTCTCTCTATCAGCTTTTAATATTCTGTTCTTATGTAAGATTTCTGGGATGTTGATTATTATATGTCTGGGTGTAGTTTTCTTTTGCTTATGGTTATTTGGAGTTCTATATGCTTCACTGATCTGTATGTCAGTTTCCATTCTCATGTTTGAGAAATTTTCAGCTATTGCTTCTGTAGATAGTCTCTTGATATCATTTGTGTTGACACCTTCCTTTTCATTTATATCTATCAATCTTATGTTGTTTTTCTTTGCATCATCTTGCAGTTGTTGAGTTGTTATTTCCTAGTTCCTTGTTATTTTTTAAAAATGGTTTCTTTCCTGATCACTAGCTGCAATCTTGTCTTTCAGGTCTGAGAGTGTATCTTCACATTCCTTCACACAGTTTTGCCAGCATTTGATGGAATTTTTGATTTCCTGGATATCTCTTTGAATCTGTTTCATGCATTCTAGTTCTTTCTTGTATTGTTCATTCATGATTTCCATCACTTTCCAATGGTCCTCTTTTTTTAACTATGTTTTCTTTGGATATGCTTCATATTTCTTTCATTATGTTTATCATTTCTTGTTTTATCTGGGAGATTATTTCTGATCTGATTTCCTTTTAGCTTTATAGTTTTGGGTTTTTTGCTTCAGTTGCTATAATTTCAGAAATTTCAGGTGTGTAACTTATACTTTCTTCTATGTCCAGGTCTTCTGGATTTGTTTGGAATGGCTTGGAGCTTTGCGATTGCATTTTGCGCCTTCATTTTGTCATTTTCCTATATTCCTCTGGAGCAGCCAAATGCACAGTCCCAGTTGCCTCCTGAGTTGGCATTGGTTGCCCAACCAGGATGGGGTCTCCCCAGCTGGCTGGGGTCTCTGGTGGGGCCTCTTCTGGGCCCCATGTGGCACACTAACCCTCCCTAGCTGGCCTGGAAGGCTGCCTGAATGGTTGGGGCACTGGGCAGGTCTTTCCTTGGCACCATGTGGTGCACAGACACTCCCTAGCTGGTTGGAGTTGCAAGTCTCCTTGCTGCTTCTCTGTATGCTCTGCGTCTTCAGGGTTTCCACATCACTCAGCCACTCTTGTGGGATGTTGGTGGACACATGCTGAGAGTAAGAGCTATGTATGTGATGCATGTGTAAGAATAGTGCCTGACTGTTGCCCCCCTCACACACTGGTACTCCTCAGCTCCTATTCTAGGCCAGCTCCAGTGCTCCATACATTGCACTCTGGTGCTGATCTGGTCAGCACAGGGAACCTTGGGAGCAGAACCAGGCCTCTCTGGGTTCTCTATGGATCAAACACCCACTCTGCCAGGGCCCTGTTATGGCCTGGCACTTGCTTATCCTGGGGAAAGGCACCCAAATGTCTACCTCCATCCTCACCAACCTGTGGTGAGGGACAGAAAGATGCACCTGACCTTGGCCATCCAGGTCAGCATGGCAGCTCTGTTTTACAGGTTAGAGAATGGGGCCTACACTGTCGATGTGGCCAGTGAGTGTCCTTCTCAGCTAGCTGTGGACAAGGGCGTGCCTCTTACCCCTGTAGACCACGACACAGCCTGGGAAGGACAGCGAGGAAAGCCCAGTGCTTGGCTTTGTGCCTCAACCTCCCCAGTGGCTTGGGACTAGGTGGGGCTGTGTCCCCCCAGAAGCCCACAGCAAACCACAAGGAGCACCTTGAGGAGCCAGCAGTCTCTCCTGTTTTATTCAGAACAAAACAAGGGCTCCATTTAATGTCCCAGCACCAGGGCAAGGAGAGGCGTCATCAAGTCCTGGGGTAGCTGTGAGGTGGGCAGGGAAACCCCTGTGGTGGGTTGACCAGACAGCTCTATAAGATGTACAAAGGTGAATGTGTGTCTCTCATTTGAGCAGGGGCCTGGGCCCCTCCGGTCACCTGTGTATCTGCAACATCTGGTTGAGTCATGCCATAGAGACCATCCTTTGACCACAGAGAGAAGGTTTCCAGACAGCATGCAGTAAGGCCAGGTGGCCCTTGGAGAAACAGAAATGAAAAAAGCCCAGCGTGATTGAGACTCAGGTCCAAGGGTGACCTGGAGAAGAGGAGCCGCTGAGAAGAATGGATCTGGTGAGACATAGCTGGCCTCAGTGGAGCCTCATCACTATCTGGAGCTCTTTCCCCAGCCCCTCTCCAGTGATGAGGAGGAGGAGGAAGAGGAGGATTTAGTCTCTGTCTTCAGAGACTCTGACACACGGTTACTGAGCTGGAACGGCCTGGGTCCCTGGCTGGTAGGACAGCAGGCTGCAGCTATGCTGCATTAAGCCACGTCACCCCAGTGAGAGTGGACATTGGACAGAACAAGGGCTGAGATCTGGCCGGGGAGCTCTAAATGGAGGTGGAGAAGTGCTATTGGCAGGAGATATTCCTGCAGTGGCAGACCCCATGAGACAAGGCAGTGACAGTCCTGGAGAAGCCCAGCTGGTCAGAACAGCAGGCACAAAGCGTGGTGGCCACCAGCAGCCCACAGGGCTGTCATCCCCCTGCCCCCGCTCAGCCCGCAGCCTGGTGGTAGCTTCATATCACTTCTGGCCTGTGTCTTTGGATGTCCTTGTGGCCTTGTCCTCTTGGCTGTGCAGGAATAGGGAGGGTGATGGTGTGCCCAGACCCAGGGCCAGCCCCAGCCTTCTATAGGAGCTGCCCCACCCAACCTCCATGCTAGCAGCTTATCTTTGGGAAGCTTGACTGCACGCGGAGGCTACGTCCTTCCTTCCAGGACCCCACAGCCAGCTGCTCCTCCTCCTCAGGAGTCCCCAAGCAGTCACTCTGTCCCCACTTGTGTCCCCCTTTCTCTTGTAGGCCTTATGCCCAGAGACATTTTCTGACTGCCCAGCAGCAGTGTCTTGGTTACTTTTTTCTCATTGTTGAGACAAAATACCTGATGCTCAAAATTAGGGAAGAAAAGGTTTATTTCTTATGCTCAAAATTAGGGAAGAAAAGGTTTATTTCTTATGCTCAAAATTAGGGAAGAAAAGGTTTATTTCTTACTGTTTTGGAGGTTTCAGTCCATACTCAGCTGGCTCCAGGGCAAGGTGGCATGGCGGGGCTGCTGTTCATGGCCCTTGCAAAACAGCGAGTGAGCTGCGCAAAAGACAAAAAGACGCGCCTTCTTCCTGCCCTTACACTGTGTGTCAGCTCCACCCTGGGTGGGTGTAGCGCTCACACCACCAATCCCAGTGGTAAACAATGGACCCATCACAGACTCTGGATTCAGCCATGTCCATGATTGCATGAGGCGTGGCCGGGGGCATCTGATCACAAACTATAACAAGCAGTGTCGTGTGGAGATGGTTACATTGGTGTTCTCACAGGACCGTGGCTTGAAGCCATGCTGGATCCTCATAGCAGTGACATCAGGGGACTAAAATTGTCCCCCACACACCAGATAGGGCAGCCCTGCACTGTTCCTCTTCTCCAAGCTACGCCGTGACATCTGTCTGTATCAGGGACGAGGCACATTCCTTTAGCAGCAGCAGCGTCACTGCAGTAGAATTGCCAAAGATCCCAGGTGCAGCAATGACCCCGGTGACAAGCTTGGCCCCTGCTAGATGTGCAGAAGAGGGCACTGAAGAATGGACTGCAGGGCCAGTGCAGGACCATTCCGCTCTGTCCTGTTAATTTGCTTCTAATTAGAGGCACTCACTGAACAACTTTCATCTGGGTTTTGTAAACCACAGCAGCATGTAGCAGACAAGAGCCTCAGCCTGTGTGGGTTCTACCTGAGGGCGAAGGGCCCTGAGAAACACGGAGGGGGTCGTTTGCCGGGGTCACAGAGCGGCCTGTGAACGAGGTCAGTCCCTGGGAGTGGGACTTCCAGCGTGTGCTGCTCTGTCTCCTCCCCTCTGGTGTCATCCGGTTTGACTATGTGGCACTGTAAGGAGTGAGCTCGGATAAATCAGTGAAAACGAGGACTGTCCCTTCCACATCCTGCAGGTTCTGAGCGGCGAGGCCCAGGCACACCCTGCCGGTGCCTCTTTCCTTCTGTGATTCGGATCAAGACTGGCAGCCGCTGGTGGGTACTTCCACCCAGCCGCCAGGTGCCCGCAGTCATGTCTGTGCCTTTGCTGTCAGCTCGTGTCCCTGCACTCACTGGGGACGTGTTGCCTTCATTAATTACTGCCTGGCTGGAAGGGGCGTTATGATTACTGAGATTATGTGAGCTTACGGGTTTTGGATACTTAGTTCGGTCCTGGGACTTAGGTTTTCTGAGAAGTCTGAAGCAGAGACAGATGTGACCCTTTGAGGTGACCCAGAAATCAAGGCTCCAACAGTGACTTGTGCTGGGAAGTTGTAGTCAGGGCCTTGGAATTTCCTTCTGAGCTGCAGAATGGACAGGGTCGAAGGGCGGATTGTGAGGTGCTGTTGTCATGCCTCAGGCATCCTTGGGCTGGCCCGCAGGGACCTCACGCTGGGATCTGCCACAAGTCTGGCCTCTGTGTTTGGGCTTTGGCCCGATGCTTTTGAGCTCTTAGTTCTGTTTGATGATCAGGTTTCCAAGCACAACATTTCAGGTCTTTTAGGGACTGTTGGTGATTTTCCTAAGTAAAATGCAAATTTCCTAAGTAAAATGCAAATTTAGAAATTTTCATTCTTTCTTAATGCACATGAATCATTAGTATTTCTTAATTCACTGTGGCAAACCGTGTGTGGTAGCACATGCCTGTAATTCATGCACTCTGGGAGGCTGAGGCAGGAGGATCAAAACTTTGAGCTCAGCCTGTTTGCATCTTAGTGACTTAGCAACCATCCTGTCACAAAATGAAAAGCTAAAAGGCAGGGTGAGGAGTGCGGGGGAGGGTGGAGATGTCGCTCCATTGCAAGGCCCTAGGTTCAATCTTAATACTGCAAAGCATGCATCCGTATAGATTAAAAAAAACTTACATGAGTAGGTAAAGTAGATGCACTGTGTCAGAAATGCATGTGAGTCACCACCTGGCAACTTGCTTTACACTGGGTACCGAGGAACAGGCATGCAGTAACTTGGTCAAAAACCATTTGCAGGCCCGTGACCATGACCTAAGCAGGTGCCTTCCTCGTCCCTGTCCCCTTCTTCCCCAGGGGTGCTACCATCCCATTTCAGTGTCAACTAGCCTTGGTACATTGAGAAAACATAAAACAATGTGTGTTGATAGGCTTTTCTTTAGTTTTTATTTTAAACCACACGTGTTTTTTGGAGGGGCCCAGGATCTGTGGCTGTGTTACCATTTGCCCAGCTGCCTTGCACTTCTGTGAGAAGGAGCCTGTTTCCACAGTCACCGACCTGTGATGTTTCCAACCTGAGCTGCTGCAGGTGGATGCCTGCCAACCTAGACGCCTCCACCCTCCCCTGCCCGATCCTGACTCCCTGGGACCACTTCAGGTTGTTCGCGCTGTCTGCAGGGAGACAATGTGTTGGGCATCCGATCTGGAGTAGTCTGGCCCCAGTGACAGCTCTGATTCTCATTTGTAAATTAATAAACTTGATTTCCTGTGTTAAAAATAGAAGTGCAGCTAATCGAATTTGCTGAGAAAGAATCTTGTCAAGCTCCACTTCCTATGGCTGACCTCAAACAGTGTCATTCATCTTTCCAGATAAAGTGCTTTTTTACTCTCTTTTAACTGGGTGGGGGACAAATTGTTAAATAATATTTGGGTGGGACAAGGTGGAAAAGAGCCCCCATAAGCCCGATGCTCCAGCACATCCAGTACTTTGCCTTCTAATCCCTGTTCTGAGGATTAGAATTGGAGTGGTCACCTCGCTTTCAGAATAACCCTTTTCCACACGTCCCTCTCAGTCGTGGAGCACTGGGCAAGCCTGGACTTGGTGAGGAATTGCATTGTAGCAAGACAGTTTGTGGTTCGAATAAATGCCAGCTGCATCTATGTGAAGCCTTGTTCTCCAAAGGATTTCCTTTGAGGCTGATGCCAAGGCCCCACTTGTGCCCGAGCAGCTGAAAATGGGGGAAAAAAAGAAAGAAAGAAAAGGAAAGGAAAGCAGTATTATTTTACGATTGTTAGTATTCAGAAGAAAACTTCAGTGCGGCTGGCAAGCCAAACAAAGCTACAGATGTCTGTCCTGTCAGTACACACCCACAAGGGTGACCCTTTTTTGAACTGAGGATGAAAGCAGGGTGGCTCAATCTTGCTGGAGGATGGAACAACAAACAGGTGTCCTTTTGAGAAACAGACACAGTACTACTGCCATGGAGGGTTGTACTTTCATAAGCATGATTCAAGCCTGAGTTTTAGTCCAGACTGTCTTGTCTGTGCCAATTTTTTTGCAGGGTTGTTTAAAATATGAGGCATGCTTGAAAATTCTCCGGGAGTGGATACTAACATCTCCAAAGATAACTGTTACGGTTTGTATCATGGTTTGTGTCTAGATGTCCCCTAAAGCCTCTTGGGCCTTTTTCAGAGGTGGCTGAATGTAGAGTATGTGATTGGTTGGTGGTGCAATGCTGGGATTAAGGGTGAGTTGCTGGATTAGGCCACTGATTGGATTGGCACTGCCGGAACCCCAGTAGACTGGATACTAGATAAGGGAGAGACAAGGGCCTCTCTCTCTCTCTCTCTATCTCTCTCTTTCTCTCATTGCTTTTGCTATTTTCTGCTGCTGTGAACTGTTGCCCTCTGCCATGTGTTATTCTGCCTTAGCTGATTATGGACTGAAACCTCTACAAACTATGAGCTACATAAACCTTTCCTCCCTTAACCTGTGAGTGTTGGGTATTTTGTCTCAGCAGTGAAAAAAAATAACTAAGAATTTGGTACAAGGAGTGGGGTCGTTGCTGTGACATTGCCTGGCCATGTGGTTTAAGATCTTTTGGAATAAACTTGGAAGGTTTTGAGAGACTGGCCTAAGAGGCAGCTTTACGCTTTGCAAACTACATGGGAGATTCAGGCCATAGCCTGGGAAGTCAGAGTACTGATGAAAACACTGCTGGTTAGGCCAACACCTAGGAGGGTTCTGAGGACTGCACTGGCTGCTAGATCCCAGGTGTTACATACTGAGCTTTAGCAGGACGTTGCTCCGCATTTTACTTGTGTTTAAAGCTGTTACATGGGTGGCAGGAAAATTTCAGTGCAGTCCACTGTTGAAAGCTTTTAGCCAGATCTGCGTTCAAAACTAAGAGTAAAGGGCCGGCAAGGTGATTTGAAGTATTTGGCCAGAGAGAGGGCTCCAGTGGAGCTGTGGGTCACAAGAATGAAATAGAGGAGAACATGGTTGTTGAGAAGAAACAGGACAGTGAAAAATGACCATTCAAAAGAGAGGGGAAGAATGTATTGGAAATGCAGGAGATCCCTGTTTTTTAGCATTGCCATGCCCTGTTATTAAATTAGTGGGAAGCAAGGATTGTGCTTGTGATAAGTCTTCAAATAGGAGTTTACTGTAGTTTTTAGAGATTTGTTTGTAACCAGGTTAATTAGTCAAAGTGTTGTGGTTTTAACCTTCAATTTTGAACACTCTTTGAATATTTTGTTTTTGGTTCAAAAATGAGTGCAGCAAGAGTTGTATATATGTAATTATTATATTAATGTAAATCGGAATAGACCAAGACATGTTAACTTTTCACGAATCTACCACTGAGAACTGTGGTTTAAGGAAACGTGTCTGGTTATTAAGGTGATCAAGGTGGATTGTTGTGGATAAACTAATGATCAACTTGTAACACTCAGCCCACTGCTGAGGGAAGAGCTGGGTCTGGAAGGAAACAAACTCGCTGCTGGGGCAGAAGCCGGGTGCACACTGGGGGGCCGCCGTCCACGGGCAGGGAGGCCGGTTGGCAGGAACCAGGGCAGAGAGTGTCCCCTCCCTGGGCCCACGCCCAGCTGGGACCGGGGTCCGACAGCACCTTGAGCCGGGACTCGGCCTCTGCCCCGGCCCCAGGCCTTACACTTCTCCGGCTCCCATCCGTCCATTCACTGGTTGCTCCTTCCCCCCAGCCTCCGAGGGGAGGCCCTGGGCGCTGGGCTGGTGACGCTGACAAACCGACCCAGCACGCTGAACTGAATCGGCACCGTGCTGGGTGTGGAAGGCCCACCTCAGGATCGCTGCCAACAACATAAAAAAGGAACGGAGGGGAAGTAGTGTACTCTTGATTTCCTGGAGAAGCTTGTCACACTGGTTTTCCTGACTGGACCTCGGGTACAGAGCACTGGAGGAGCTCTTGTTGCTGAGGATGGCTGCAGTTCTCTTTGGGGAGCTCTGGTCCTCACTTTGAGTGGCTTCCTGGACCCAGGGCAGATTCCTCAGCCTGTTGGCACAGATCCTTCGTCCCACTGGTGCAGACATTCTAACTTTCACCGCTGCCCCTTTGGCCTTCCCAGCGTAGATCCTTCATATAGACTTGCATGAGACATTGTCGTGGGCTCCAGTTGGATTCATGGAGGAAACTGGCATGGCTGTAGGTCTTCAGCAGGACTCACGCAGGACATTGCTGTGGGATCCAGGCCCTCGGATTTTTTGGGTCTTTAATGTGTGGACAGATCTCCTGCACTCTTTTGCATTTGATTTTTCAGGTGACCATTGTGAAGTTATCCTGTAAATTATGTATCCTATATTAAAATGCTTCCCTTGTAAACCCTGACTACAACAAGGCACCTCCTTGAATAGCTGAGCAGATGAAGTGAGGTTGTTTGATTTAATGAAACTGTTGTTTTCCAGTTGAAACCAAGACCTTCAGGGTGAACGTGTAATTCTGAACTTTACATGCTTTAAAATATTTTTTGAGAAAGTGATGAACTAGCTCTTTGTTTTTATTACTGTGATTAAACCTTTATTTGCTACAGTAATATCTTTTAGATGTTGTTTTCATAAACCTGATTAGAATTTGAATACGTGACTCAAAAGCGTGCGCGCGCCCTTCAGATTCTGTAATGTAAGGTAGCTCAGAGCTTTGTTTGAACGATGCAAAGCACAAGCAGCATTTCTTTCATAAAACTCTTCCTGTATCTACTGTGCTGAGAATTTTCTCAAACCTGCAACAAATGTTCTCCAAAGAATCTGCTGGGTGATTGCACCACTTCCCTTCCTAGAAAGAACTGCACTCCACGCAGCTTCCTAAGGACAGGTGACTGGCCACAGCTCCATACCCGTGCAAGGACTGTTAACTGCCCTGGTGCAATGCGACATTAACGTTTTTGGTGTGCTTTTTTGTTTTGATGAGGGAATCATGTATGTATGTGTGATGGCAGCACAGATTTTGGTCTAATTGTAAAATGTGACTTTCACTGAATCTGACAGTAGAGTGATTAAAGTGAAGCTGATGGATTTTTAAAATTAAGTCACTCATAACACCTACTATGTGCGTGGTTGCCAGATTGTTAGAACTCCAGTCTGCTTTTAAGGCAGTTAATACTGAAGGTTGAGTTCAGAAGGGAATAAGCACGTCTCATAGACGTATTTCTTATCCGTGGCCTCCTGGTCTAACTGTATGTGAAAATGGCAAGCCTCTGGGCTAGGTTCTACTCAGTGATAATGCATTTTAATCTCCTTTATAGACTCCTTATGAGTTGATCAAACTGTTCTTGGTATTTTTCAGAGCTGGAGAGTGTTGAGTCATTATAATAACTCAGAATTCAGAGATACTTGAGATTTGAGCAGTCCGAGCCACATGCGCTGATTAACTTAGACTTAAAAGTAGGAACATCGGACTCCATGGAAGCAGGATGGGATGACCACTTTGAGGCAGGAATAGGGAATTTTCTCATAGTATATAATAGGATAGTTTTGGCCATGCAGAGGATCAAAGAATATTTCCTGGGGGAGGTGCTCATGAGAGACGCTGTAGTGGCCCCGCAGTGAGACAAGGCCGGGGTTTGCCATGTGCCTTTGATCTGGAGGCTGGTTACTGGGGAACAGTGTCTTTCATAGGAGCTATCGAGTCATGTGAGATGCTGGCCTGGAAAGAACTTCGTGAGCCATTACAACATTTGCAAAAATTTTGGATCCCAGTTTTCCTAAATTAATCCATCTTTACTAAAATTAAATCATATGAACGCTTTACACCCAGCTTCCAGAATAGCGCCTGGTGCGTAGAAAGTGCTCAGTAAATATTTATGAGTGTGGGAATGAGGCAGTCCTGCCACTCTGTAGCTCCCCAGGGAATGCTTCGCCCAGAGAAATCTGCTTGGTGAAGCCGGGATAGGGGTCCTCCAACCCTTTACCTGACTTCTGGACTCTCAGTGACCACCATTTCTCTTCCCTCTTAGATGACGGAGGGCCGTCGATGTCAAGTCCATCTTCTTGATGACAGGAAGCTGGAACTCCTAGTACAGGTAAATCCCTTCTGGTCATCTTTCTGAGTTTGCTCGGAGAATAATGGGATTCACAGGTTGATTCATCAAGGGACGGTGGGGGAGGATGTCAACTGTTTTTAAATATCTGTTAAAATCTGTGGGAGAGGGGCTGGGACACACCAGAGTGCTTTGTGGGTGTGCTATTTTTGTTCAGTCTGTTTCTGGGTATGCCATGCCTGAGGCACTCAAGGTCAGATGTATATCTAACCTATTGTTAAAGTCTCTAGAAAAGGAAATTCCACAACTGCCATTAGCAATTCTTTCTGCTTTGGAGGAGTTTGTTGTAATGTAACCTAAATAATAACTCTTGCTATAACTAAAGCTGATTTAGTCTGCCGCGCTCTGAGAAGATGGAAAAACACTTCATTCTCTTCAAGTTGAGCTTTCGGCGTAGTTGTCAAGCAGGAGCGGGAATCCAAGCTTGCTTTCTGTCCCTCTAATGGCTATGGGCCCTTCTTCCCCCATACCACTGGTGCCATTACCATCTCTGTGAACATCTGGAGAAACAGAAACACAGGAAATCAACCAATTTCTTCCCAAACTAAGAACACGTTGGGGTCAGAAAAGTCAGGGAAGTCATTAGAACCGAAGCCCCGGGTGCCCGTCTTGCCATTATTTTACCCAGAGCCCTAAGGTGTGATGATACTGCAAACCTGATTCAAGGAGCTTTAAGATCTGTTGTTCAACTCCCTGCTTTGTAATGCCTTCGGCTCAACCTTCTCTTTTTTTATTCTTCTTCTTTTTTAAAGAGGATAAAACAAGGAAAATAAAACAGAATAAAACCAATCAAAATAAACCAGTATAAGTGATACAGGACTTCAAAACCTTACAAAATCAACGATAATTACCATAATGCCTTTTGTTGTCTTCAAGATAGCTGCAGGTACCTTTGGACGTGGTAAAAATCAATAGAATAGAATAGAATAGAAACAATAAAAGCAAAACAATGAATGCAAGAAAAGACTTCAAAACAAGCCAGTAGTAAATCCCAAATGGCTACCATAATATATCTTGCTATCTATTAAATAACTGCTTATGCCATCAGAGTTAACATAATCAAACAAAACAAAAGAGAATAAAACCCAACCCAAGAAAACAACGGAAATAATATTGTTTCCAGGTGCAGATGCTTCCTGGTGGGACCTGGTTCTCTCCCCGCGCAGTCTGTGAATGGTGCTGACGCACAGAGAGAGGCTCGTGTCTGGCTCTCGACCTTCTCAAATGTCTTTCTTGGGGCACTGTGACTTAACCTCTGCACATGTGGCCATGAAAATACTACCAGTAGTCACGGGCTGGGGGGAGGTGGCCCCAGTGCCGTCGCCCAAGGAGGCAATACAGTGCCCCCGGGGAGAACCCTGCACTGACCGTGGTCTCCTTTACTTGTATGTGTGACTTCCACTTAAAAGTGTTCAAACTGATAGCTTTAAGAATTGATACTTTTACTAGGATTCAAATTTAAAGGCATTGCAAATGCAGTATAGGAAATAGGAAAAAAAATGGAAAGATTTATAATCACACTGCACTAATTCAACCCCTGTTTTCACTTGGGTGGATTTCTTTCCAGCATTTTTCATATTTAAATTTCTTGCATGGTTGTAGTCATAATGTACATAGACTTCTCCACATTTTATTTTTCTGCTTAACTTGCATTTTCCAAGTCACCACAAATTTTCATCTTTGTTAAGAGCTGCATAAATTCCAGAAACAGATATGCAATTATTACCTAATTATTCACCCAGATTTAAATACTTTTTTAGAAAAAATAATCTTTCTGCTATTATGAATAAATGCTGGGGAATAAATGCTGTGATTAACTTCATCCTACATACGGTGTCCTTCTTAGGCCAGACTGTGGCCTATGCAGTTGTGAAGTCAGACTTGTGGTTTGAATTTGAGCTGGTGAAGCAATAAAGGAGAACCATAAAGTGCAGCAAGATCTCTTCAGTTAGAACCTCTCTCACACCCTGACATGACATCTGAAGCTTTAAATAGTTAAGAATCAGTGGGGAGACTTTATGGGTGAGTGGTCGGTCTGCTGTGCTTTATGTGCTTTTCTGAAATCAAAGCTTGGG
>PVJX010045367.1:0-12750 GCA_004027295.1 Dolichotis patagonum | reverse complement strand
AAGTCCCTGGTCTGAGGGACTGTCCATTAAGATTTTTTCCCAATTTGTCGGTTTTCTTTTCACTCTGCTGGAAATCTCTTTTGACATGCAGAAACTCTTTAATAAGATATGGTCCCAGTTATTGACTCTGGGAAGTATTTCCCATGCAGTTTGATTCTTCTTCATGAATTCTCTATGTACCCTATATCTTCGAGGTTTTTACCTACTTTGTCTTCCAACAGATTTAGTGTTTCTGTTTCAATATTTAGACCTTTGACCCATTTAGATTTTAGCTTAGTACATGGTGATAGGCATGGGTCTAGTTTTAGTCTTCTGCATATGGACAGCCAATTTTTCCAGCACCATTTGTTGAAGAGACTGTCATTCTTCCAGCAAACATGTTTGGTCCCTTTATAAAAGATAGTGTGGTTGAGTGAGTTTGTGGTCATAATTCTATTTTCCAATCTATTCCACTGATCTTCAGGTCTGTTTCTATTCAAGTACCATGTTGAATTTATTACTGTAGCTTTTTAGTATAATTTCAACTCATGGATTGTGATGCCTCCTGCCTTGCCTTTGCTGCTTAGAATTGCCTTTGCTACTCTAGGCCTCTTCTGGTTCCAGATGAATTTTAGCAGTGATTTCTCTAGATCTATGAGGTATGTCAGTGGTATTTTGATTGGGATTGCATTGAATCTATATAGTAATTTTGGGAGAATGCCCATTTTTTACAATGTTTGTTCTTCCTATCCATGAACAAGGGATGTCTTTCCATTTTCTGAGGTCCTCTTTGATTTCTTTTTCAGGGCATTATAATGTTCCTAGTATAGCTCTTTTACCTTTTTTGTGAGATTAATTCTTAAGTATTTCATTTCCTTGGATGCTAGTGTGAAGGGTGTGGCTTCCCTTACCTCTCTTTCAGTATTTTTGTTGTTAGTGTATAGAAATGCTTTTGATTTTTGAGTATTGCCATTGTATCCAGCTACATTGCTGAATTTATTTATTATATCTAGGAGTTTTTCAATGGAGTTTTGGGGGTCTTCTATGTAAAGTAACATGTCACTGCAAATAATGATAATTTACCTTCCTCTTTTCCTATCTTTACTCCTTTTATTTCTCTCTCTTGTCTAATTGCTCTGGCTAGTATTTCCAGTACTATGTTGAATAGGAGTGGTGAGAGGGACATCCTTGTCTTGTACCTGATTTTAAGGTAAAGGGTTTCAGTTTTTGGCCATTTAATGTGATGCTTGCTGCAGGTTTGTCATAGATGGCCTTCATCATATTGAGTTAAAGACCATCTATTCCAATTTTCTGTAAGGTTCTTATCATGAATGAGTGTTGGACCTTATCAAAAGCCTTTTCTGCATCTATAGAGATGATCATGTGGTTCTTCCTTTTGGCTCTATTGATATGGTGAATTACATTTATTGATTTATGTATGTTGAACCATCTCTGCATTCCTGGGATGAATCCGACTTGGTCATGGTGAATAATCTTCTTGATGATTTGCTGTATCCTGTTTGCTAATATTTCATTGAGAATTTTTGCATATATGTTCATTAGGGAGATCCGCCTATAGTTCTCTTTTTTAGTTGGGTCTTTCTCAGGTTTTGGTACTAGAGTAACATTTGCTTCCAAGAATGATTTAGGCAGAATTGCTTCCCTTTCAATTTCATTGAAGAGTTTGAGGAGGACCAAGAATTAAGTCTTCTTTGTATTTCTTGCGGAATTCCACAGTGAATCCATCTGGGCCTGAACTCTTATTTGTTGTCAAGGATTTAATTACATTTTCAATTTTAGTAATAGAAATTGGGTTATTCAGCAGATTTACATCTTCCTGATCCAGCTTTGGTAGTTCATATGTATCTAGGAATCTGTCTATTTCTTCAGTGTTATTGAACCTATGAGAGTAGAGGTTTCCAAAATAGGTGTTGATGATCTTCTCTATTTCCACTGAGTTTGTTGTAATTTCACATTTTTCATTTCTTATTGCATGAATTTGAGTTTTTTCTGTCCTTTTTTTAATAAGGTTGGCCAGGGGCTTATCAAATTTATATATTCTTTCAATGAACCAACTCTTTGATTCATTGATCCTTTGTACTGTTTTCTTAGTCTCTATTGCATTAATGTCTGCTCTAATTTTTATAATTTCCTCCCTTATTTTGGCTTTGGGCTTGTCTTGCTCTTCTTTTTCTAGATGCTTGAGTTGTAGCATCAGGTTGTTTATTTGTGTTCGTTCTGTCTTCCTGATGTGGGAAATCAGTGCAATAAATTTTTCTCTTAGGACTGCTTTCATTGCATCCCACAAATTCCAGTAAGTTGTGTTTGTATTTTCATTTTCTTGTAGATATTGTTTAATTTCTTCTTTAATTTCCTCTGTGGCCCACTGATTGCTCAAGAGTGTATTATTCAGTTTCCATGTGTTTGTGAGGTTTTTGCATTTGCTTTTATCATTAATTTCTAATTTCATGGCACTATGATCTGATAGTATGCATGGGATAATTTCAATTCTTTTGCATTTACTTAAATATGTTCTGTGGGCTAGTATATGGTCTATTTTAAAAAATGTCCATGTACTGCTGAGAAGAATGTATATTCTGATGTTGTTGGATGGAAAACTCTATATACATCTATCAAGTCCAATTTTTCACAGGTATATTCAGTTCTGTTATTTCTTTGCTGATTTTCTGTCTAGTTGATCTGTCCCTCTGTGTCAATGGTGTATGAAAGTGTCCTGTTATAATTGTGTTATTGCTTATTTGACTTTTCATTTTTGTTAATATTTGCTTTGTATAGCTGGGTGCTCTGGAATTTGGTGCATATATATTTAAGATTGTTATATCTTCCTCTTGAAGTTTTCACCTAACTAGTATGTAGTGACCTCCTTTATCTCTTTGGATCATTCTTGCTTTGAAGTTCACATTGTCTGCAAACAGGATTGCTACCCTGCTTTTTTTTTTGGTTTCCTGTTGCATGAAGTACTGTTTTCCATCCTTTGACTTTCAGTCTATGGGTTTCCTTTTGGGTAAAATAGGTTTCTTGTAGACAGCATATAGTTGGATGTTGTTTCTTGATCCATTCTGCAAGTCTGTTTCTTTTGATTGGTGAGTTGAGGCCATTTACATTAATGCTTATAACAGTTATATATTGATTTATTGTTGACATTATCTCTCTGCTGTTGTATCTTTAGCTTTCCATTCTATTTAATTGTCCACCTTGCTTGGTGGGTTTATCCTATGTGTATCTAGAATATCTTTCAGTTTCCTTGTAGAGTTGGTTTTGTGGTCATGAAATTTTTCAACTGTTCTTTGTCATGGAAGTATCTTATTTCTCCATCCATATTGAAGGACAGTTTTGCAGGGTACATCAATCTGGGTGGGCAGTAGTTTTCCTTTAGGATCTGAAATACTTCACGCCATCCTCTTCTTGATTTCATTGTTTGTGTTGAGAAGTCTGCTGTGATTCTGATAGGTTTTCCTTTATAGGTGATCTCTCTTTTCTAACAGCTTTTAGTATTCTGTTCTTATGGTGGATTTCTGGGATGGTGATTATTATATGTTTGGGTGTAGTTTTATTTTGGTTATGGAGTTCTATATGCTTCACTAATCCAAATGTCAGCTTCCATTCTCATGTTTGGGAAATTTTCAGCTATTACTTCTGTAAATATCCTCTTGATATCACTTGGGCTGTTCCCTTCTTTTTCATTTATCCCTATTCATCTTTTGTTATTTTTATTTGCATCATCTTGCATCTGTTGAATTGTTATTTCCTGATTTTTTATTATTTTTAAAAGATCTTTCCTTTCCTGTTCACTAGCTGTGATATTATCTTCAAGGTCTGAAATTCTATCTTCAGTTTCATTGAGGTGGTTTTTACAGCTTTCAGTAGAATTTTTGCTTTCCTGTACATCTCTTTGCATCTGCTTTACGCATTCTGTTTGTTTCTTATAGTGTTCATTCAGGGATTCTATCTGTTTGCTTTGTTCCTCTAATTTTTTAGCTGTGTCTTCACTATATGTGTCCATTATTTCTTTCACTACTTTTATCATTTCTTCTTTTACCTGGGCAATTATTTCTAATTTGAATTTCTCTATAGTTTCCCCTAGTTGCTTCTTTATTTCAGTTGATATAATTTCAGGTGTATGACTTCTATTTTCTTCTATGTACATGGCTCCCAGGCTTTCTTGGGATGGCCTGGTGATTTGAGCCTGTCTTTTGGTCTTTCCTTTTGTCATTTTTCTTTATTTCCTTGGTTTGAGTGGTATTCCAAAGCTTCCTCTGGGAGTGTTGCAAATCTCCTGCACCCTCAGCTACTGGAGCAGTCTCAGCTCCTTGGCCGGTACGTGGCCCCCTAAATTTAGAGGCAGAAGCAGGGTGTGGAGAACTGGTGCCAGAGAAACCACCAGGGCAAAACCCCCTGTCCTAGGGTTGTGGATATGAACTCAGCAGCTGGCAGTGCTGGTTGTAAGCTGTCTCCAGGCCAGCCCAATTGAGCCCAGAGTCCTAGAGCAAGGATCTTGCCTCCTGGACTGAAACAAGGCCACTGAGCATGGTTGACTGAGGCCCTGAAATCTTCTGGACCCAGTCCAGAGTCCCAGTGTCTCCCCAGAAACTCAAAAGCTGGAATGTAGTTCTCCAACTTTCCCCAGGTCACTGAAACTCACCTCAGGAAATCTCCAACTCTCTGCAGATTCTTGGCTTTCTTAATTGAGATGCAGAAGCTTGGCATGGAGAACTGGGGCTGGCAGAGCCCCTGGGGTACAATCTCCTGTCCTAGGGGTGTGGATATGAACTCTGCAGCTGGCAGTGCTGGTTGCAAGCCGTTCCCAGGCCACCCCAATTGAGCCCACAAACCTCAAGCAAGGATCCTGCCTGCTGGACTGAAACAAGGCCACGGAGCATGGCTGACTGAGGCCCCACAATCTGCTGGACCCAGTCCAGCATCCTGGTAGCCCCCCAGGAACTCAAAAGCTGGAATGTAGATCTCCAACTCTCATGTATGAGAATTTGAACAAACTTGCAGGAGGCTAATAAACAAATAGAATAGAGGAAACAGAATCCAATAAAGAATAATGTCAATTAATTAGATAAATGATAAAACTTTCATTGATATAATTTTTAAATATGAAAGGACAATTGGTACTCTAAAAAATAGACTGAAAAACAAATGTTCGTGAATTTTTCTCTCATGTAGTAACAAAGAAAATGAGAATAAAAACGTAACAGATATTGTTGTGAAAATACACAAATCAAATATTCAAGTTATGGCAGGAAGAGATACCAAAAATGGAGGAGAATGTGCCCAGAATCATCCATAATAAAAAGGAACCTGAAACAGAAATTGAAAAGGGGTTTACATTATTTAGCATTGTGTAATTTATCATACTTGCTAAGACATATGATGAATAACATCAAATGTTTGCAAGTTAAGGACATAATTATAATTTAGTAAAATGATAAAGAAGTAAATCTTCAAAATGTTACATGATTTTATGTCATTTATTTGGTTTATTATACTTACATTTTCTTGCTCCATACCATTGTAAGTGTATTTATTACACATAGAACCCTGAGCACCATAACTGAGCTAGATCAATGTATGATTCAAAGAAATCTCAAGTTGAGCTGTTAAACACACCATCTTCTTTTTCATTGCTAATGGGCAGCTACTACATTTTCCCTTGACAACCAAGTGAAGTCACTTGGTACATAAGGGCTGAAGAAGAGATCATTACCATAGTTTCTTCCAACTGAGATGAGACACCCTAAGAGCCCATTGAGTTTGCTGACTGTCAGGGTTGGGCAACTTACTTCTTTAGGCTTCTTGCTGAGATCTAACATGGGCAACAAACTGTAAGAAGGATTGTGCAACAGGTGTGGTAATGATGTTACATGTTAGCCATGAAAACTTTTGAGTTTTCTTGGAAATCCAGTCACATAGGTATGGCTCAAAGGCAAAGATAATAATGACAAAGATAAAAATGACAAATGCCTATAATCATTAATAGGCATTTTTGACCAATAAGATGTTGGGAATCAAGTCCAGATAATGTCTAAAACTAATGGCATGTGATCTATTCAACAACAAAGAAATCCAGTTAAAGACATAAGAGGAACACACAAACCTGTGATGCCATCTGGCCCATTCATTGCTCTCCAGCAGTCCTGAGCATTCTTTTTTAGAAGACATGCAGAGCTCTCCATTTCATCTCCTGATTTAAAGCTGAAAGCCTTCTGTAGAACAGAGCACAGTAGCCTTTCAAGTGCACTCATAATTTCAAACTCAATACCAGGGTTACAAGTGTTCAATGATGCAGGATAATAAGCATTATTCAGATAATCATATTTGCTGCTCAGACCCTTTTTCTGTATTCCAAAGCCCTCATAAAATCACAATATGGCACCCTAAATATAAGATTCCTCTTTTGGAGGTCCACTGACTTCCTCCCTTGATAGTGCATCTGATTTAAACCCACTCTTGTCTTTTCTACAAAAAATCATCTTACCCAGGACTTGTCTTGTCCTCTAATGAAATTACCAAAACTCACACATTTCTTTGTTACCTCCTTTTGTCTTCCTTAAACAAGATGAATTTCCAGCATCTTCATGGCTCCTGGAAATATGACCCAGGTCACTGGGTTCACTCTCATAGTGGTCTTGGGTCATCCACAGCCTCCCCTATTCTTCATCTTCGTGGTCATTTATGGGCTGACTGCAGCAGGGAAACTAGGTATCGTCACCCTCACCACTGTGGAACCTCGACTGCAAACTCGCATGTACTTCTACCTCTGACACCTGGTTGTCATCAACTTTGTCAACCCCACTGTCATCGGCCCTAAAATGCTGAGCAACTACTTATCAAATAAGAAAAGCATCTCATGCTATGCCTGTGCCACCCAGCTGGGAGAATTCTTGGATTTCATTGTGGCTGAGATCTTCATGCTGGCCGTGATGGCCTGTGACTGCTATGTGGCCATCTGCAAGTTCCTGCTCTACATGGTGGTGGTGTCTCCAAGGGTCTGCCTGCTGCTGGTGTCCCTCACCTACCTATATGGCATTTTCACAGCTATTCTGGTTTCATCTTGTGTATTCTCTGTGTCCTACTGGTCTTCTAATGCCATCAACCACTTTTACTGTGATTATGTTCCTCTGTTAACATTGTCCTGCTCTGATACTTACTTTGCAGAAACTGTGGTCTTCATATCTGCAGCAACAATTTTTTTCCATGACTCTAGTTCTACTATCCTATTTCAACTACTATCCTATTTCTGTCTATTCTAAGGATACAGTCATCAGAAAGGAGGAAGAAAGCCTTTTCCACCCATGGTTCACATATGACAGCTGTCACAGTTTTCAATGGGATAGTGCTGTTCATGTATCTACAGCCTTGGACCAAGAACTCTCAGTACACTGATAAACTGGCTTCTTTTCTACACCCTAGTGATCCCAATGCTGAATCCTGTGATCTACACCCTGAGGAATAAAGATGTGAAGGTTGCCTTCTGGTGCTTTGTGACAAACCCATGTGGTTCTTGTAAATGAATATAATTTTAGATCTGCATCAATAAAGACAGATGTGTAGCACTATCTACAAACTATTATACAATGAAAAAAAGTCATGTGGCAATTTCACAAATATAGTGATATTCAAACTTGAAGGGTGAGGATTTGGAGAGAAATATATTCAAAAATTGACTGAAGCTTTTTGAGTCATGAAGGGTAAAGAAGAAAGTTGCTATTCACTGACCTTTTACTGGGATGGTCCAGTAACCAGCCAGTTAGAAAAGTATTCAGGAACAGGGAAGACAAAAGTTGTAAAATATTTGAATAAATTTTAAGAGACAAAAGATAATGTATGGAAAAAGTTGTTCTTTTTTTATTCTGTACCTTTTTTGTTGTTGTGGTTCCTTCCTGGGTATAGTTGAGTATGGTGGGTCATTGCAAGTATAAGTCTTTATGGGTGACTAAAATTCCCTTTCAAGGAGTTATCAAAATTCATATGAAACAGTTTGAAAGATAAAACTCCATATTTTTAAAAAATGCTTAAACAAATAAATGTTATAACATTTATATTTTCTATATTAAGCATTATTAAACCTGCAAAGGTCACAGGCACAATGTTATTCCTTCAGTTCATGTATATCTCCCAGAAGGTAAAGACTGATACAGAAATATTCCCATTATTGCAGTTTTCAGGCTTTTCCAATGTAAGACACAGGATACCAATACAAAAAAATGCTCTCATTCTTTAATGGTTTGACTTTGTTCTTACTTTAGGCATCTATTTTATTGAATGTGAAAAAAGAAATTTTCTTTTTTGAGATATTATTAGTCACTTAATAACTGATAAATAATGAACTGCAACCAGATTATGTCACATATGAAGAGACCAATAAACTGTGATATACCCATACCACAGAACACTATTCAGCAATAAAATCCTAGAACCTGCCCAGCAATACAAACCTCCTATGTATATTGTGGAGTAAGTTAGCCCACATTTGTAGACACATGCCACTGTTATAACATTATATGAAAGGGAAATTGTAGAGATGGTGATGTTTCCTGAAGCTTGAAGGAGAAGGACTACAAAGGTAAGGCAAAATAGGAGAAACACTCAGGATATTCTACTGTGGTGAAACGCTTCATCCTTATATGATATGTGGAGGCATAACACAATGGCTTCATTCAAATGTTCATAGAAGTTGCTAGGTATCCAATAAACCCAAAAATGCAAATGTAAATTTAAAAATAAATTATTTAGGCAATCAGAGAGAGCTGAAACAGAATACAAATCATGGAAAAGCAATCTATTGTATTTAAATGCATGAAGCAATTTTTCTGCACTCACAGTGGATCTCTGTAACATTGGAAATCTGTAAGACTGCAGGCAAGAGGATATGTAAATAACAATGATTTAGCTCTGAATTTGTTTCCCATAAAATACTAGCTTAATAATTAATTGAACAATGAAGTCAATGGATCACAGAAATTTTGACTCAATCTTTACAATGCCAAAGGAGATTTCAGATGCCCAGGGAGAGGAGCCTATATTGTTGGATCCTTGTGGTAATGGTCTGGTCATGAGGCTGAACATGAGTTCAGCCAAAGGTTTGCAAATAGAATTAGATATAAATCTTTACATCTGTTAGTGTACCTATGTGTGTCACCTTGCTGGCAGGTGAGATACCCCAGAGTTATGAAGACATCTCTGTAGAAACAAAAACTCTCATAACAAACTTCTTCAATGAAAGAACCAAGACTCCTTGGAAAATTGAATAAGATAATTGAGTAAGAACTTTATTCTACAATCTCTGAGAGGTTTTGAAGCTGGAAATTGACCACACATGCAAGGCTGGGGCATGGCTGTCCCCAAAACAAAGAACACATGGGGCAATCCATCTGAAGAATGTGCTTCAGCACAGAAAAACACCAAGCCCCTAAACAGTCCAAGTAATGCATTGCTAGGCAATGGGTTTGAAATTGACATCATCCTTCTAAGTATATAAATAAACATGCTACAGGGAAGGAACACAAGAAACCTCAAGAACCATGTGGGTCATATCACACAATCTCTGAGAATATTCAGAATATAAGAGAATATTCAGAACATATGAATTTCCTGAAAGTCTGTATGTGGAATTCAAATATAAGAAGCTGTGATATTTTTCAGTGTCCTTGAGGCCAAAGTATCTGCATAAATTAATGGAAATTGTTTTGTATGGGATATCTGTGTGTTCCCCTCTATTTCTAAATTATTCTGTCATTCATTGCTATCTATATGATATGGAAAAAGAGATAAGTTGGAAGGAATGAAGGAAGGAAGGAAAATAGGAAGGGAAGGAGAGAGAGAAGGAAAAAGAAACATGAAGAGAACTAATGATGGATGTAGTTCAAAAAACCACAGACACTAAATGTAAACGTTTTTAGTGAATTAAAGCAAAGCAAATTGAGCAACAGATAACATAAAATTTAACAACTTCATTATTAGCTTAACTATAAATATATTTTCATACCATAATGATGAAAAGTATTGTGTATTTTGAAAATAGGATGACCCAACGTCCTTTATAGAAAAATCCTAGATGTTTCTTGTGTAGACTCTTCAAGGACATGGATATGAACTCCCCACACATTATATGTGAGTCACTCATAACGATTTCCTCCCAAACTGTGCAGTGTGAAAGAAGCAGAGAAAACTTCACTGTGGAAAACCTAACAAATCCTAGTATAACTGTCGTAACCAAGGTTACCAGTACCAGAGGCAAATTATATCAATACTATGAACTCCTGTTGTGATGAGGTCAGAATGTTAATCCACATGTGTGAGTCTTCTTCACCAGAATCTCTCATCCAAATCTAATAATGAGAAAAACAGAACAAAAATCAAACTAAAGCAAGTTCCAGAAAATACTTCATCAGTATATTCATGATTACTGTCAAGACCATAAAAAGGACAACCCAGAGTAATTTAAGAACATAGATAACTGGAGACATTGTGTTATTCTGAATGGGATCCTGGAACACAAATAGACATTGTATGAAAACTGAGTAAATAAAAATGAAGCATGGGCTCTACACACAATAGCAATAAAATGCTTGAATATTGCTGAAAATAACCCTGGACCTCAGCCTTTTACTTTGAAGGGAAAGATAAAATAAGAAAAGTTGGGTAGAATGAAACCAAGCTTTGTGTATAGGAAGGGGAAGGGGGTTTGAAAGCAGGGGATAGGAGTGGGGGGAAAAAGGAATCAAGATATAGCACATATCATGTATAGATACAATTTTCCTATGAAGAATGGGACCATTATGTACACATAAATTGTACCAATAAAATTCAATAAAAATAAAATAACAAGAAAGACAAATAAGAAATAAAACTTGAATGATACATAATTTCACTAGATACTATTGAAATACATGGTGAAAATTATTACAGAAGATGCATTAATATTAATCACTCTCAAAATACTCTGACTTAAATCAAATTCATGTATTGTATCATTTTTTATCACTCTGAAGCATTTCTGGAAGTGATCTTTCATGAGTGTCTTCATGAGGTATGATTAAAACACTGTTTGCTGCTGCCAAGGGCCATCCATGGGAAAGACAGGCTCATGACAGCACTTTAGTACGTTGTCACCCCATCTAGTCCCTGGGAATGGCTCTCACAGTGTTTTAACCATACACTTAGGCTCACTGTGTGTTAATTAAGTTTTTTTCTTACAAATTGAATCCTTTAGAAAATATATTTGATGATCTGTTCAATGGTCATTTAAATGCTTGCCTCTTCACATTAGTAGGCATACATACACCCTCACACAAAACATGCTATTTTTGGAAAAAGAAAAATAATTCCACCTTCTATTTTTGTCTTTTTTCCACCCATTAGAAGCTCTTTCTTGCTCCCAGAGCCACTTGCTTGTTCAGCTCAAGCTGTCATACACACTGCCATGGCCCAGGCTTCTTAAGTGATAGAGAGAGATTTCCCAATGGTTCTGGAAGCTGGAAGTGCTAAGCTTCTGTCTGATGATTGCTAGTTAAGGCTCTCTTTTTGGTTATAAACAGTGGTCATCCTTTTGCATGCTCAAATGATCTCTGCTTTATGAGAACAAATAGTATGAGCAGACAAGGAGAGGAAAGAGAGAGTAGTGGTTCTCCTTACAAGGGCACTGTCCCCACCATGAAAGTCCCAGCCTCATCCTCCCATCTCATCCATTTTCCTCCCAAATGTGCCTTCTGCAAATATCATCACAATGGGGAATTAGACTTCATACATGAACTGGGACCAGATGGATACAATTCAGTGATAGTAGATACATGCTTTGCTAATAAATATTGCAATCATGTTCCTACCTCACTCTGTCCACAATTTCCTTGAGCAAATAATCAAGAAGTGGACTGGGTTCACCAGTTAACTGAGGAAATTCTGGAATAATAGCAACAGTCTTTAAAAGGAAATAAATACTTCATGTTGTGTTATAATATATAGGAATAAGTTCTCAACAACTGCTTATTTAGCTCTTTAAAAATATATTGTGATAGTTTTCACAAGATAATTTTTATCTTTTATCCATACATTAAAATATTTCCACAAAGCAACAACAGTATGACTATATAAGAGTGAAAAAACAAAAACAAACATTCTAAAGATGAGAATGTGAGATCAATACTACTGTGTTATAAGCAGAGTTGTAGATCCCTGGGTGATGAAACACAGAAAGCAATGATAATTGATCTTCAGCATGCCTTGGGAATAGTCTGTAATTTTAATAATAATCTTACTTGTGTCATGTTCCTACGTCAGATCCTTTGGGACATAGTCAATAACAACACCCTGCCATTCCTTGGTGCCCAAATGCACTAGCAGAAAAGACAAAAAGACAGCAGCAAAGAACTTACTTTTACCCAGTAAGTCCTAAGAGCATATTTCAAAATTGGGGTAAAAGCAAGTATTTGATATTTGAAGTAGGACAGAATCATCTTTAGGATAAAATCATTTATGTGGTATTTTCCAAAATAAAGCTAAGTAACATTTAATTTTCCTTCAGTTGCATGTGTACATTTCATTATGTAAAGATTTTTAAATTTCTAGAGAAAAATCTATCAAATATTTAGGAAAAATTAAACACCTAATTGACTGTATAGTGTAAAATCCATGATAAGACTGTCTTGCAAATCTGGATGTTGTATCCTGGATAAAAATCTCATCAAAACTAAGTACTCACTATGCCACTTAATGTGTTTGATATAAGAGCAATAGTTATTGCAA
>PVJX010045366.1:0-12758 GCA_004027295.1 Dolichotis patagonum | reverse complement strand
AATAACAGAAAATGATCAATGGGTACTATAATATCTCATTTTCGATAGAAAAATTTTGTTTAAACTATCACACTTATTCAAATCCCAATAAGACACAATGTGATAGCTAGAACCAATGGTAGTAGAAGAATAGAAGCATGGTAGGACTTCTAAGAAGGATGATATTAAATCAGCAATAGCTGTCATAATGTTTTGTTTTCTTCAAAACAGCTGTTCATATCATCACACATGATACAGTCAAACAAAACAGAATAAAACCATTCCAACTGATGAATGAAAACATTGAAAGGCTTCAAAGCTATGAGATGGGGACTCATGCTTACCATAAAATCTTATATACTCTTATCAACTCTCATACTAGGGAGACTATATGGTATTTACACTTGTGAGTTTGGTTTATTTCACTTGAGAGAATGGTCTCAAGTCGTGTCCATTTATTTATAAATATCTCAATGTGATCATTCTTTATAGCTGAGTAGTACTCCATTGTATAAAAATGCCACAACTTTTTTATCCATTCCTCAGTTGATGGGCACTTAGGTTGTTTCCAGGGTCTGGCTATTACAACTTGTGCTGCTATGAAGGCCTCCCTTGGTTGACACAGAACCTCAACTCAGAGCACCAGGGTGGAATCAGCAGCTTGTGTGTTTTGCTCCTGCAGTACTAAGATATATTGAACTACTTTACAGTACTTAAGAATCAGACATTATACAAAGAGACATGGATTTCCTACCCTCTCTGAAAATGCCAAAGGTCTTGCCAGGCCCTCATTTCTACAAGTCGGCAAGAGCAGAGGTAGCTGAGAGAAGCATGTGACCTCTCCCACCGCCCTCCTGTGACTACGCTCAGCCAGTCCCACTGTGAGTCATGGGCTTTGGCTGGTTCACTTTGGTCTGGGAAGCCATGCAAAGACAAGATGACCAGCTATTGATGAAATGTTTTAGGGACAATTCCAGGAATAGGCAGAACTGTAAGGCAGGCATCATGGCCAGCAGTGGAATGCTCTTGAAGATAACATTTGTTCTTTTATGGGTTTGAACTGAAATGTTCCCCAAAAGTCCCATGTATTTGCAGGTAATGGTTTTGGACAATGATTAGACCATGAAGGCTATGTTCCTCAGTGAATTAAATCCTGGAATAGGGGATTAATCCACAGATGAGTTCATGGCTGAATGTGCTATTAGGATATGGGACTGGGCTGGAGCCTAGTCACTGAGACATAACCTAAAAAGATATATTCTTGTCCTCTGCTTCGCCTTTCTTTTTCTGCTTCTTTGCTGCCTTGGACTGAGCAACTTTCCTCCACCATGCCCTTCCATCACGTCATTTCTTCTTTGGAGTAAGCGGACCATGGACTGAACCCACTAGAAACTTTGAACCAATAACCCTTTCTTCCTTTAAATTTTGGATGATGAGTATTTGTCCTAGTGTCAGGAAAATGACTAATACAATCCTCTACATAATTATCTCCAACATGAAATCCTGTGAAGCTAAAGAACACGAGGTATAGTAAGCTTGGAAGTTCATAGATGGAGTGACCTAGGCACTTAACCCAGGCAACTTAAAATGGCCCTTGTAATTGGAGGCAAGTGAGCTTTTCAAAGTCGTGCCATTTAGGTTTCAAGTAGCCATGTGGTACAGAAGAAGAGACAAGCAGGGACAATGACACACACATTATGTGTGTACAAGGGGTCTGGGTAGAAGCCAGAAAAAATGTCACGTAGGTGGGAAACTTAAGTTATTCAGACTTAGATATTAAAATAAAGGTGATTACTGGACACACTAAATGCATATTCTAAGAGTCTAAACTGTCTATATCTTCAGCCTACAAGGCTACCTTTAAGATTTTATTCTGTGCACCCTGAGATCATAATGTTAAGTGAAATAAATCAGACATACGAGCTTAAATATCATGTAGTTTCTCTTATATGAGAAACCCAAAGTATAACTAAAGAGGAAAATAAAAGACGGATGATAGGAAGTAGGGAGATACATTGTTCTCAAAGGAGAAGATGATCAAGAGATGGAGGGAGAGGAGGGAAAGGGGATAAAAGAAGGAATTGGGATGTGTTATGTACATGGACCCACTTCCCACCAGGAATGTAAACATTATGTACTGTGAACATGTACTAATAAATTCAGACAAAGAAAATTTAAGAGATTTTTACCCTGCAAAATTCGTGGCTGTGCACAGAATTCACTTAAATTATTTCTATTTAATAAGAAATATATCAAATTGCACATTATAAAATTATATATAATGCATACCATTAAAAATTATCAGTTAATCATAATTACAGCATTTTAATGTTAATTAGAACTTACAAAGTTGGAAACTTTAAATTCAACAATTATAGGACACTGGTTACATACATTGTAATATTCAGGCAAGTGTGAGGTTACACACTTGTAATCCCAGCACTCTGGGAGGCTGAGACAGGATGAATACAAGTTTGAGCCCAGCCTATGCAGCTTAGTGACTTAGAGAGACACTGCCTCAACATGTAAAATATAAACTGATGAAATTTTTAAAGAGCTTGGGATGTAACTCAATTACAAAATGTCTGGGTTCAATTCCCAGTACTACAAAAAAATATTTTTGTAAAATACACAGAATAAATTCCATGTAGCCATTAAAATTCTATTCAAGATGTTATTTTAGATATTTAAAAGCATGTTTAAAGAATAATTTGCATGGTGCAATGCCATTTTGATTAAAAATATAATCCTAGATGGAAAAATGGTGGAGTTCACGTTACAAATAGTTTCCTATGGCTGCTATAAGTACAAACATGATGACTTAAAGCAAAAGAAATGAATTTTTTTTCAGTTCTGAAACCCAAACATTCAACACAGTATCACTGAACAAAACCCAGGAGTGGCCTAGCTGGGGAGGGGTGGTGGTAACACTCTCTCGGGAGGCACAAGGAGAGAATCTGCTTCCAGTTTCGGTGGCCCCTGTTCCTTGGCCAGCGGCTGCATCTCTCTCTTCTTCTCCACTGCGCTTTTCCTTCACGAGCCTGATCTCTGCCTCTTGCCTCTAAGGACCTGTGACTGCATTTGGGACTCACTTGGCTAATCCAGCATAACCTCCCTGTACCACTGTCTTACCTTAACCCCATCTGTAGAGTCCTTTTCCCCTTGAAAGGTAACATTTAGAGGCTCCGAAGATTCGGACCTATTTTATACCTTTGCAGGTCGAATATTTCATTGGCTGTCTATCCACACACTTAAGCAGTATTTTATTTATGTCTTTCTTGCTGTTTCTTAGCATAGGTATCTGGTTACTCAAGGAAAGACAGTTTATTTCAAGTAGACTAAAATAAACAAAATAGTTACGAGAACTAATTTTTCTTTCAAAATATTTATTCCTTCTTTGTATGCAGCTTTGTGAATAATTTTGCCTAGGAATCAAAAAAAAAAAGAAGAAGAAATAAAACAAGCACCACCATAAAACTGCACTTTCCCTTTAAAATATTAAAAACTTTGTTCAATATTCAAGACTTAAAAACACAACAAACATAGATGTGTATATTATTCTTGTTTTTATTGATAAAACTATACTTGTTTTTATTGATTTAAGGAGGTTGGATAGTATAGAAAAATAAACTTTAGAAAAATTCTAGGAAAGAGGGAAAAGAAAATAAACTAGCAAATGACACTAGTTGTCCACAGACACATACAAACATAAGAGTAGAAGATGGCAGGAGAAAGGTGCATAAGTGAAAGAGAAAATCTATTTGATAGGTTAATGTGACTCATGTGCCTAACAGCCTTTAATATGAGAAGGAGGTATTATCTGTAAAAAAAATATGCATATTCACAGTGGAATACTACTTAGCCACAACGAAGAATAAATTTGAGTCTTATTGTGGGAAAATAAATGCACCTTGAAGACATGGTGCTAAGTAAAATGAACATAGAAGATTAAATATCACATATTTTCTCTTACATGAGAAACCCAAAGTATAAATGATTTAAAGAGAAAAGAAAAGATAGATACTAGGAAACATGGCAGTAAGACCTTTTGCCAATGGGAAGGGAATCTAAGGATGGAGGGAGAGAGGAAGGAGAAGTAAAAAGGATTAGGACTATAGGTAGCAGCAGAAGTGGAGATTCATCACACATGCGGCTCAAAAGCAAGTCCAGTCCAAGAACACAGAGTGCCCAAAGCAAGCCAGACAAACAGGTTGTTAGGCAGGTCCTTTCTCCCATTAGGAGAGGGGTTTCACCTATTATCAACCTCTTACTGACTGCATATACACTGCAGTCATTGGGTGGTTCCCTTTCTCCCAGCAGGAGAGGGGGCTCCACCTGACCTCAGCTTTCTGTATTCTGACTCTTGTCTTCATTTCCTCATCCCCCACAGTCCTTCCCCTGAGAATTTCAAGAGCTTCACTGAACAAGGCATTTGATCAGGTATGTACATATACAAATTGCCTATGATGAACATATTCATTATGTGTCACAACATGTACCAATAAAAAGACAAAATTAAATAAATAAAGTATGCCATTAAACATAGGTACTAAAATAAGCATCATTTTTAACTCTGACAGGTAAATGGCGAAGGAAAGTCAGCAATACATTGCAGGTGGGGAATCTATTTCCAAGAAGGGTTTAGAGTACCAGACAGTAGCAGAGAAACTTTCCCCTAGCATCATACTAGCTGCTTGTTTCTGAGTTAGGTGTGGAGAGAGATACATGCTTTAAATAGATTACAGCTCTTTCGATAAAATTGCCTAAAGACTGAAGACTAAATCCTGTGCCTCACTTGTCTCATTTTTTGAGGAACTGATCTCACCATTCTCTAATTGGTTTCTTTTCCTCTTAAGTTGAAAGCATTCAAGGACCATTTTAACAACTCAATAAAGTGAGAAGAACAAGTGAAAAACACCAAGAGCAAGAGAAAAAACTCAAGGCTCTGTAATAATGCAAGGAAGCTAAAGTCCACTGTGATGGTTTCATATACTATACTCCAGAAAAAAAGGGCAAATCTTACAAAATTGTATAAAATAAACTAACAGTGCAGTAATGATACAGTTTCTCATGCTGTGTAGACTTGGAAAAACATAATACAATAGCTTAAGAAGAAAAGGAAGCAAACATATTGGCTCAAAGGAAACGCATCCATACACTCACATTCCTCTAACTGCTGAACTTCAGAAATCGACAAAGTTATGCAGGCCTTTTCCTGAGCCACTTAGAGGTAGGGAGAGATCTACAGGTGCTACTCTGGATTCCTGCTGAAAGTTGGAAATGATGGCCTGTCAATGAAGAAGCACAAGGTCCTTAAATTCCTTGCAGCAGAAAGTCATCAACAGGAAAGAACAAATAAGCAGAAAGCTCGTTAGACTGGAGATCTGGTTCATGTTCTCACACTGGTGAACAGCTGACCTGAACAATTTAGAGAGTCCACGTGCAGGGACCTAGAAGTGTTCCAGTTGCATTTCCATAGCCAAAATGATACTCAAAGACATGCAGCCCTTTATCCGTTTTAAGAGAGGTGTGGTGATAGAATATAGGCCCAGAGAAGCCTAAAGCTATTTGGGAAAAACCATATAACCCCTGCACTGATTCATTCAAAACAAGTTTATGATCTGAGCACCTAGAAACCACCTTACTGTGGAAGATGGAAGGTGCCAGTTATTACAATTTTTGTCTTTAGTAAAATTTTAGTTTTTTAAATTGTTCAGTAGCAAACTTTCACCAACTGAGCACCTTATACAGCATCCACTTCCTAGTTTATAGTCCGCAGGTCAGGAGTCTATGGCTGGGCTCTCTGCTCCACATTTTAGGTAGAGGCAGAAGTCAAAGTATTGGCCAATGATGTTTCTAGCTGGAGACTGTGGGAGGGAATGTGCTTCTACACTCATTCACGCTGTTGGCAAAATCCATGTCTTTGTGGTTGCAGGACCCAAGTCCACATTTCCTCTCTGATTCACAGCCAGGCACTACCCTGCTTCTACAGCCACCTACATTCCTTAAGGTTTGGCTCTTTTCAGCACCAAAGCAGGTGGTGAGGAATGGACCCCATTTGAGTCTCTCTCTGCCTCTGAATGGATTCTGGCTAGGAAGAGCCCCTTATGTTAAGGCCTCCCGATTTGGGTAGATCCATGAAGTTCGTCTTCTTTTCTTACAGTCTACTGACTACATGCCTTTGTTGTATCTGCAGAATTCCTTCACTGAGGCAGCTAGATTGGTGCCAGACTACACATCAGCTGGTAGAAATCTTACGTACCATCATAAAAGTCTACCTACTAAAGCTGGTGGCCACGGTGGCACACTCCTGAAATCTCAGAACTCGGGAGTTAGCGGCAGGAGGACTGCAAATTTGAGCTCAGCCTAGACAACTTCGTGACTTAGAAATATGCTATCTAAAAATCAAAAATAATAAAGGGCTTAAGATATAGCTCAGTGTGAACACTCTGCTTTCAAACCTGGGTACCAAAAACAAATCTGCCTACTAAAAGCAGCTGCAAAATATTTACTAAGTGTTGAATAAATGACAAAACAAATGAAAAGAATCCTGGTATGTCAATGGTATGGTCTCCATAAGTGACAGGCAGCATATTTTGTTATAATCCTGCTGCACTTCTGCTTAGTGTCCTTGCTTGAAAGAATCTTGCTGCTAAGAGCACCTCTACTAGGAAGGTCTGTGGGACAAAATGTATTAGTTTTCCTTCCCAGAATAGTGGGCTCTTAACTCCTGTCAAAGACTCTGCATCACAAGCAAATGATCATTTCTTCCAGTCTACCTTAGACCAACTCCTTGGTGACACTGTAACAGCGTGGAGAGGAGTAATGTAAGTTGGGTACTCAGCAACACTCCATGGCAAGACAGACACGTGAACCAGGGCAGCTCTGGTCTGGGCCGCTGGTTGTCTGCAGAAGCCAAGTCAATTTCCTGTGTAAAGCTAGAAGTCCTTGCCCAAAGCCCACCCATGTGAACTGACATGGGGCTGGAGACCTGAGTGAGTGACACAATTCAAATCAACCATGGTAAAGTTATCCCTTAGGTGGTAACAGCCCTTTACTTGCCAGATATAGTTATGGTGTCCCCGTCCTATGTTGAGTGGCAGAAGGGAAGTGAGTCATCGGTTATTTGCCGTTTCCCCATCACTCAAAATCTAAGCTGTATTAGTGGAGAAGAGAGCTGAGGCTTCTAGGGACTCATTCTGAGGACTGATGGGGAAGGTCACAGCTAGGTGTGGACTGTTATGGTTGATATATTGTGTCAACTTGAGACCATTAGAAGTTTAACTGAGAGACTCGGCAGAGAGCCAGGATCCTTACTTTGTAAATATCTTCATCCTGTGCAAGAGGAAGGCACAGAGGTTTTGTGAGTGCTACACCTGCGCTGGAGGGAGAGTGTGTGGCCTGTGTAGAATACAAGGGAGGAAAAGAGGCCTGCCCTTCCCCGCTTTTTGCTCTGACTGCTTTTTTGGCTGCTGCTTTGAAGAGCTGCCCCAGTGCCATGCCACCCTGCCTTGGAGCCAGCTGATTATGGACTGAAACCTCCACAAACAGTGAGCTAAATAAACCTTTCCTTCCTTTACGTGGGGTGCTGGGTATTTTGTTAGCAATTAAAGAAAAGTAACCAAGACATAAACTCTTAGCGGGAGACTTTCCCACACAGCGTCATAAAGGGGAGGTGGTGGGTTTCAGCTGGCTTCAGTCTGGATCCTCCATAAATGAGGCAGGTAGAGCTCAGAGATGGGATGTCTGTGTCTTCCAGAAGGAAACAAGGCCGGCGCTGAGAAAAAAAATAAGAGTCTATGAAAAACTGTTCCAGGAAGCCTGGGTCAGTGAGCTTTCTGGTCCTTCATGCTCTCTGGAGCTTCTGTTGCCTCCTGACGAGTAAGTCTGCTTCATCTCACTGTTAATAAGACAGAAAGAATGGAAACTACACTGGATACCAAGCAAGAGCTCATCCACCAGGCTCCCGTGTGGGCGCCTCTTCCGGCCACCAGCTGTACGCTCTTGGGTCATCCATGTGACACACACCGGGCCTCACTCTTCCCGTGTTTAACACCAGAGGGTGAGCTCTGTGATTTCCATGATCCCTCCTGTCTGCAAGTCCTACATCTTATCCAGAGATTTTGGTGTTCTGAACTTTATTAAGGAGTCACTTTCTGGGCTTAATAACAGTAAACGGCAGCTTTTCCATATTCCTTCCTTTTGCTGCTGTTACTGCCCAATCAGCACTATAAAGTATTCAAATCTTAAAAAATAATTCATGGAATGTGTCTTTTTTTAGCACCAGTTGGAACAAAAGCACATACATCAGTAGCTAATTGCTTGCATGTGGAGCAGCAGTTGCAGGGGAGTAGGCTACAAAATGTTATTTTTATAAGATACTGTTCACCCAAACAAACTTAATTTGAAATCTGGCACCAAACTTGCAATTTAGCTCATTCAAAGATCCTTCCCAGTCACCCACGTAAATGATAACCTCAAAGAAAAGGGTGTCTGAAATAATCAACAAGTGAAGACAAGAAGGTAGGGTAGAATTTTACAAATTGCGTTCTGTGTGGGGTAACCCACCGTTCATAGTTAACTGAGTTCTTTGGGAAAGGGATCTTTGTAAGGAGATTTGTCAAGTTAAAGTGTGTTTCAGCTGATTCACAGAACCACAGCTCCCTGCGATATGGCCCTAATGAATGGCGATTTCCAGCTTAATCGGGCCTCAAACTTTGGAGTAACCCTTTGCTCTTTTCTTCAACTCGCTGCAATCTTTTTAGCTTTCTTGTCAACAGAGAACCACAATCCAAACACCTATCACCACCTCCAGTTACTTCCATTATCTGAACCAGCAGAGCTCTCCAATGACCCTAGCAGCCCTTTCTTCTCAATGTTTATATATTTTTTACTGAATATAGAAATTTATGGGTAATTTATAAAGAATGGGTGTTTGGCTCACGGTTGTGGAGCCTGGGAAGTCCAAAGGCAGTGCCAGGTTCTAGCAAGGGACTTCCTGGTGCATCAAGGCACTGTGAAGGTGTCACATGGACAGAGAAGCACGTCAGAGTTGACTGTTACACGAAAGTCACTTCTGTGACAACCAGTACATTCCTGTGACAATGACATTCGTCCATTCATGATGGAGCAGCCCCCATTAACTAATCAGTCTACACCTAAGGACAGATGGAGTAAATGTACAACACAGGAAACTTGTGGAGACGTATTAAAACCACTGCGAGCCCAAGTAGGTCTCCCTGCTTCTAACTTGCGCTCTGCATGGTCTACTCCCAGAGCATCAACTGGAGATTTGGCACTGAAGCTGCCTCATGTCACCCCTGTGCCTAGTCCCTTCGGTGTCTTTCTACCTCACACTGAATAACAGCCGAAGTCAGTCAAGGGTCCTCTGTTTTCTGTATAGTTTCCTCTTATCCCTGTGGGAACCAGCCGCACTGGCCCTGAGTGCCCGATCCTGTGTCCTCTGACAAGCTCTCAGGGACAAGTGGTTTTCCTGTATTTGTTCTTTCTCAATATTGTCTTCTGTTGGCTCAAATTTCGTCTTCATAAGGCTTTTCTAGACCTTTGTAATGCAGCAACTTGTCTCCAACCCCCAGCAATCCTAACCCTTCTTACCATGATATGTTTTTTTTCCCCATAGCATTTAGCAAATTTGATACAATGAATTCATTGGTGATGAATGTTGCTTAATTTGTCTTGTGCTACAGTGTAATCTTCTTGAGAGGAGAATCTTGGTTTTGTTTTCTAACAAAACACCTAAGACTGCTCCAGGCAGAACAAAAGCATTTCAACAAATTTCATCCATGCTTTTGTGAACTGAAAATGAAATTGAACAACTGATTCTTGCTGAATGTGGTATACTACAATGCGTTCATTTAGACCTTTTTCTATGATTCTTCTTCTGAATTGTCTACCAGTTAGCTGGAAACGTACTCAGTCAAGAAAATAAGATTATAACTGATCTCTGGAATGTGTTTGCTCTGATGGCCTCAAAGAACCACCCCAGCTCCCTTCCATATCTTCCATGTTTTCGAATACAATAGCTCCCTACCACTGAACGAGCACTTGATAGAACACAATGATCCCGTATCTCTTCTTTTTAAATATATATATAAAAACATCTTGGATAAAGCTTATACATCACTATAATTTATGTCTACCTCAATGAGATTGTCCCAATCCCAGAAGAAATGTATAACATTTTCAAAATAGGATGATCCAAGGACAAAGCAGGTTAGGCAGGGTAATGTGATATAACCAAAAGATCACAGTGAACATTTACATTTTTAAAAGTTTATTAAAGTAAAAGACACATTGCCATTAATGATTTCAAAACACCCCACCCCCTGTTTTGAACATACTCATCCCTATCATTTTTGCCACTTTGTGAAGCAGTTCTGAAGTTCTCTCCTGATGTTTTTAGTTGTGCTGTCCTGGCTGCGAAATCAACTCAAATTCAGAACATTTCCCTTTCTTGATCATTTTGACTTTAGGGAAGAGCCAGAAGTCACACAATGCAGGATCTGGTGAATAAGGTAGATGAGGACATAGTGTCATGGTTTTATGAGTCTGTCTTTCTGTTGGATGGAACTTGGAAGCTGCACTCACCATATTTTTTTAAAATCACACTTCATAAAGACACTCAGGAAAGAGGACTTTGGAGCTGCTTTAGAATGTGGCAAGAATGATGGATAAGTGTGCTCAAAGTGAGGGGAGGATTTTCAGCGGTCAATGTTTTTTTATTGCAATAGGTTATTTGAATATTTTGATCATTCCTTGTATGTCTCAAAGGAGAGATATACTTTGCTCCAAATGATCTCACAAAACAGGAGTGACAAAAATGAATCCTGACTTCTCTGTCCACCCCATTCCAGGTTCTGCTGAGATCCTTGTTAGCTGACCCTAATGAGGGACCAGAGAGCAGGAGAGTCCACTGGAGTAGACCTCAGATACCCCTGCAAGACCAAGGAACATAGTGGACAAGGTGCAGAGGCAGGCTGGGGGAAAGGCGCAGATATAGTGCCAAAAAGTAGCTTGAGATACATTTTACATCCCAACATATTAGACATATTCACAAGGGTTTTCTTAACATACTTCTTGAAATAGTATTCACTATTGCTGTCTGCAAAACACACATACACACAAGCAAAATTCTTTTCTGCTCTATTTTTTATTCTTCAATGTCAGTTGCAACCTATTAAATTGATTTCAAAATCCACTTTTAAAAATTTCTTTCTGAGACAATTTTTTCACTTCAAAGTCAAAGTCATTTGGACTTTGTGAAGGTAAGAGGCTTGTCCAAATTTGTAAGATATGTGATGATTTGGAATGATATGGGTGTACACAATCACAAGGGTGGAGATCATTCCATCTCTTCCAACCTACTCTTCCAAATCACAAATATATGAGTATGTTTTAGGAGGACTTCAGAATTGCAAGTATTGAGTGATCCTCTCTTTAACCATCAGTAAAAATAAATAAGCAAACAAGAGTCAAACAGTCTTGTACTGGGCAAATGGCGACAACTTCAGGGCGTTGAGGTCATGACCTCTGTCCTAGAAGGCCCTTCTCAGAAACTGGGGCTCTCAATTAAAGAGCAATGGCCTGAGGGTGTCTATGTTCTCCTCCTTCAGGAAAAGGCCAGTGTTGGCAATCAAGGACACTTGCTGGATACCACAACGGTGGTCAGTGGCAGTTCTCCAACCCAACACGGTGGACGACTATGAGGCATCAAAGGTCCCTGTTTGCAGTGTATGTTCTTCATCACTGACAGCTGCATAGGAAGGCAAGCTGCACTGAGCTGTTTCATCGCAGCTTTGATGACTTTGAAAAGTAGCAGAATTCCTTCACTTTCCGCTTGGCAGGAGTCTGTGCCTTTCACTACTGCAAGTCAGGACTAATAGTCCTAATGATTTTGAAGGGAGCCTAAATGATTCCTTTGTGCCTGCCTTGGATTGGCCAGGGTTCCACTTACAACCCGCAACATGCACACACATTCCATAGAAAAATAAATACTGGCGTAAGCATGTTGGTGCCATGCCATTTAAAGTGGTCATTTGCTTAAGCACTCATTTTTTAAACCGACTTCGTTATTTCAGCATCTGCCTTTGAAAACTGGCTTTTTGTATCTCTGGTGAGATATTTTCATGGCAGGGACGAAAAGAAAACCTTAACTCTTTCAACAGTTTAAGGGCTAATAGATGTCTAAGAAAAAAAATAAAATCAAGAGAAAATGCATCTCTCCCTGGTTCTCTCTTGGCACCTCCATATAATCACACCTCTTTGGTTTCTGCCCCTCATGTCTCTGTTTGGACTGGGTTGTGGTCTCTTCAAATGTCTTGCCTAGACTTCTAGAAAGCTTTTATTGAAGAACTCTGTCCAAGACAAGGTTTTCAATGTCCTCTGGGGATAACATTTGCTTGTTCCATCTACCCTGCCAGGATGATGCCTTCCCAGGTAGGTGACCGGGGTTTCTGAAGTCTTCCTGCATGCCAGACCGTGTGTATGTGGGGTTGTGGGGGTGGGAGTGTGTGGATATGCACATAAACTGTGAGCATCTGTAGAGGACAAGAGGAATAAATTGTACACAGTCCTTTAAGGAATTTATAACTCAGATTTTGGGCGAGACAGAACAGATGGAAAGTAAAATCTCGATCCCAGGCAGCTATTAGTAAATGGGTTTCAGAGAACTGCCGTTGCGCAAGGCTGCCTGACATTTCCTCACGTCCAACATCAGGTCATCCCACTTCTGTGGACTTTTATTTATCACTGTCGGATTA
>PVJX010045365.1:0-12735 GCA_004027295.1 Dolichotis patagonum | reverse complement strand
CACAATCCCAATCAAAAAGTCTAACTTATTCCCCACACAGAACTAGAGAAAACAATCCTAAAATTTATATGGAACCAAGAGAGACCCACAATAGAAAAAGCAATCCTGGGCAACAAGAGCAAAGCAGGAGGCATCACAATAACTAACTTCAAGTTATACTACAAAGCAATGGTAACAAACACAGCATGATACTGGCACAAAAACAGATAGATGGGTTAATGAAATGGAGCAGAAGCTACAGAAACATCCTCAGAGACATCAACTATTTGATATTCAACAAAAGGGCCAGAAACACACACTAGAGAGAAGATAGCCTATTTAACAAATGGTGCTGGGAAAACTGGCTATCTATATGCAGATGATTGAAGCCCATATCTCTCACCATAAAATAACCTAAAATCAAAGTGGTCAAAGCTCTAAATATTAATGAAGAAACAATGAACCTACTGGAAGACTTAACAGGTAAAAATCTTGAAGTCATAGGTATAAGCAAGGACTTTCTGTATGAAACTCCAATTACACAAGAAATAACAAGAATCAATAAATGGGAGTATATCAAATTTAAAAGCTTCTAATGCAAAATAAATAATAAACAGAGTGAAGAGACAACCTATAGAATGGGATAAATTTTTGCTAGCTATTCTTCAAACAGAGGAGTAATATCTAGGATACACAAAGGGCTCAAAAAATTTTTGGACCACCCAAAATAAAAGACCCAAGCCAAAAAAAAAAAAAAAATGGGCAAGTGCAAAGAATAGAAACTTCTCAGAATAAATACAAATGACAAATAAACATATGAAAAAATATTCAACATCTTTGGTCATTAGAAAAATGCAAATTAAAACAATACTAAGATTTAATTTTACACCAGAAAGAATGACAGTCATCAAGAAATCAAGTAATAACAAATGCTGGCATGGCTGTGGTGAAGAAAAGAATCTTCATCATTTTTTGGTGCGAATGTAAACAAGTGCAACCATTATGGAAATCAGTATGAAGATTTCTCAAAGAACTAAAAATACAAATTCCACTTGACCCAGCTATTCAACTTGTAAGTGTCCTCCAAAAGAACCGAGGACGTCGTGTTACTGCAATACACACATATAGCAGAACAATTCTTAAGAGCTAAATCCTGGAAGCAGCCCACATGTCCATCGACAGATGAATGAATAAAGAAAATGTGGTATCTACACACAATGAAATACTGATTTACTATAAATAAGGATAAATTCAAAATAGATATTCCCAGAAAATACAGTGTTAAGTGAAATAAATCAGATACACAAGCTTACATTCTGTATGGTACCTCTTATTTGAGTAAGGCAAAGCATAAATAAAGAGCAAAATAAACAGCTGATAGAAGGAAATAGGAGATAGGTCTTTTGCAAATGGGAAGAAGTCCAAGAGACCAAGGGTGAGAGGAAAGGAGGATGGGAGGGGGCAATAAAAAGTTTACGATGTACCATGTACACGCACCAAATATCCACAATTAATGTAAACAGTATATATCAAAAACATGAACTAAAATAATAATAATAATGAAACTAGAAAAAGGGGTTCTAAAGATGGAGGGAGGGGGAATAAAAAGAATCAAGATGCATTATGTACATGTACCTACTCCCTAAGATGAATATAAACTTCATGCATTGCAAACATGTGCTAATAAAGTAAAACTTCAAAAAAGGTATTGATGTTAAATTCTTGAGGAATCTGATACAAGTAGTATTGACAGTGGCCTGGGCACTGGGAGTATTACAAGCTCTGTAGGTGAAGAAACATTGCTATTCCATGTGCCCCACTTTAAGAGCTATAAGGACAAGCTTTTGAGGAGGAGTCAGAATTATGAAGGAACAGGAATTCATTCTGATAAAAGGAACAATTACAGAAAATACAAGAAAATCTGAAGAGATGGTAGGAAGTTCATAAGTGGCATTTAGCATTTTCTGTCTCATACAGAAGGGTCACATTTCTGTGTGTCAGACCCCAAGAAGAGTTGTATGTGGGGGGGGGGGTTAGCAGCTTGTACTATTACCTTTTGAAAATAGCACTACCCCTAAAGGGATCCTACAGAGGATGGCAGTGTATCTTCTTACAAGGGGCACACTTCCAGATCCCTGACAAGGGGGTTAGGGAGTGGTCTGCAGGGGGCAACCAAAGTCACCAAATCCAACCCAACAACAAGCATTGGTTGGGGTTTGGCTTTTGTGCTAAGGCATTGCATTATCTTACTTATGAGTTCAAATGATTCCCATAGGGAGGGGCTGTCAGTTTTTCTGTTCATATTTGAGGAACCAGAGCCTTCAGGGCTTGTTTAGTGTCCCCCATGTTGGCTGAGGTAGGAACCATAAACTGAGAGATTGTCTTTCTGCCTAGCGACCTCTGGTTCTGGGAAAGACAATGTATAATCAGGAATATGAGGCTGCTTTTGCAATAATGTGACTGTATTTAAAAATTTTATCACTAACCCACACAGGTAAGAAGTGCTACTTAAAGCAGTCATTTAGAAAGTTTTCTTTCTCTCTCTCTCTCTCTCTCTCTCTCTCTCTCTCTCTCTCTCTCTCAATACCAGATCAAACACATGACCTCATGCTTGTGACCTTGCTCTTGCTAGGCAAGTGCTTATGTCACTGAGCTAAATCCCTGGCCCTAGAAAGTCTTCTCTTTAGAGTCCAGAAATTCAGGGCTCCAGGGAAAGCAAGGGGTGATCTAGTCCACCCACCTCCCCCGTTTATGGGTAAGGAAACTGAGGCTTCAGAGAAGGTCTGGAGAATTGCCCTGGATTACATATTTAATATTCTCTCATTCTGGTGACCTTAACTGAGTCATGCACTTGCTCATACACTGCTGAGTGCATCTCACTGCAGAGAATTGCTTTCAGAGCCAATTCGACAGGAGCAGGAAAGGATCAGCCCCTTTCTTTGCTTTTGATTTGAAATAGCACGAATAAACCTCCTCTCTCACCTCATGCTGCAGACACGGAATGACTGATGACTGTACAATAACTAAATCTATCCACAGAGTGTCTTGCTACCATTGAGATATTTACCAAAAAAGGATTGCTTGATCCAAAATTACTTTAAAAGTAATTTCCAAAGAAATGTCACCAAAGATATGTTAAGCAATGAGCAGCATCACTGACATAGGACACTGGCCCAGGGAAACTCCACTGGAGAAGCCACCTTTTTGCAGATGGGTGCATTCTAGTCTACTTGCCACAAACAGCCACTAAGGAATGTTTGAGGAAGGAATGTGAGAATGTGAGAGGAACTCCCCTGGGAAGAGGCTGCCAAGTTGGAGTGATATTCCCAGCATCCCATTTTTTTTTAATTTTTTATTATTTTAAAGAGGGTAAAACAAAACAGATCAAAAAAGATCAGAAGAATCTTCTGAAGAGTTGCCTATATCTTCACACACAATTAACTCATACACAACAAAATAGTATCAAACTGATCAGAACAGAGTAATGAAGGCATTACAGGCCTTCAAAACAAGACAACAGGAAAATCAACAATGGCTACCATAATGTCTCTTGTTCTCTTCAAAATAGCTGTCCATACCTTCATGTATGTTGAAATTAAACAATACAAAAGAGACTAAAACCACTCTGAACAAAGATTAAAAACATTACTGGATTTTACAGCATCATCATCCCACTCTTGTCCACACAGGCCTCATGTGGAGCTTGTCACTTACGGAATATGAGTAAAGAAAATATGTATCACTTCTAGGCAAATATTAGGAGACGGTTGTGCCTTCTTCAGTTTTGTTCATTTCTCACCAGAGTTAACTGAATGCAATGATTTTTATGCCCTGAGGAAAGGGAAAAGAATCTGGGACAAAATGGGTTTACCACTCTGGGTGTAGTTTGGATCTGAAATGTCCTTTAAAGGTCCCTGTGTTAAAGCCTTGGGTCTTAGCTTGGTGCTACTGGGATATGATATTGTGTTTTAGAGGTGGGACCTGATGGGAGGAAGTTAGGTTACTGGGAATGTGCCCTTTAAGCAAGTATTGAGACCATGGCTCTTACCTGTTTCTCTTTACTTCTTACCTGCTGTGAAGTGAGCAAACTTCTTCCATCACAAACTCCCATTGTGATGCAGTTTGCTGCCACAGGCCCAAAGCAACTGGGAAAAGTGATCATGGAATGAAACATGTGGGACTATTAGCCAAAATAAACTCTTCTTATGTGTAAATTGGTTATCTTGGGTATTTTTTTTCAGAGATAGAAACCTGACTGACACAATTCACCTGAATAAGAAATAAATTCTTATTTCTTAAGTCTTTGAACTATGAAACTTTATCTGTTACAGCAGCTATTACAACCATAAAGCAACCACCAAAATCATATTTAACCAAAATATAATACAAATTATATTATCTATCACAGTGTCCAATGCATTAGAGGCACTCAATAAATGCATGTTAGTTGAATAAAAAAAAGAGCCTACAGTAAATATTAATGGCACACTTAGCCAAAAGGAAGTTAAAGAATGCTAATAAGTAACTTTTTGGACACAGGTGGTATTTTAATACATGCTAGTTTTTCAGTTGCACTCAGGAATAAATGAGGGAAAATAGTTGAATTGCTGTAGAGAAAGAGTCACACTGAGGAGTGGATTTCTGAATTTAAGGAGATCATCATGATGCCTAGAGAACTCAGCAAATAAACCAGGGAGACTGTTAGGCGAATTGGGGCCATTGGCTGGCTGATGTGTGTCTGTAAAGCCACATTCACGCACACATCCTGTCACTGCCCTGACATGCTGCCAACCCCTCGGAGGCTGGCAGTGGCACTACAATACCTGGGATGTTCTTCAGTTTTCAGAGAAAGAAGAAACCCAAGAAAATGACAACCCACCCAGGGTCCCTCAGCCAGCAATAGGCCCACACTCCAGGCTCCAGGATTGTATGGATTAAGGGCAGGACATGCAACTCTGCTCCTGGAAAATTACAGTGCTTTACTCTCTTATACTTCTATTTCTTCTTCTTTAAAATGAAGATAATTAGAATAGTATGTTCTTCATGTGGGGGTTGTTGCAAAGATGAAATGAGTTAATATACTTAAAGTGTGTGGGGTAGAACCTGGTGTATAGTTAAGCACTAGGTGTTAGTGACTGTTGTTATAGTATTATTTTTTTAAATTCAGGCTCCTCTTTTTCTGTGTTTGTGTTTTTAGGCCTCACAGACATGAAGCACTATGGAAATTGAAGAACCAAAACAAATCAATCTACCAGGAAGTTTTTATATCAGATTCTCAGAACTCACAGCCTAAGAACCAAAAACTGTTACAAAATGAAGTGTGGACTGATACTTGGCATTCGGTGAGTAATGTATTATAATAGGAAGCAGGGAGGGAGATCTTTCTCAAGTGGGAAGAGGATTAAGAGATGGAGGGAGAGATAGGGAGGGGAAGAATGGGCATGAATAAAAGTAATTAAGGTGTGTTATGTACATGTGCCAACTCCACAAAAGGAATGTAAACATTATGTACTGAAACACATACTAATACAAAAGTAAAACAAATAAAATATCCATTAAAAAAAGATGCAGAATTCAAGCCTTATTCATGAATCAGGAATGCTCTACAGAGAATAAGTGCACTGTTGTTTTCCCAATATTGAAAGGCAAAGAAAATGTGAGCATAAAATTTATCCCAAATGAAAGAGAGGATTAACCCATGAAAAGCAGTCCAGGAAATGAACCTGGCCAAGTATTGCTTTTCCGGTATGATCACAAGACATTGATGGTTGTGGATTTTATCTTGCAAAGGAGTTCTTTAGGCTTTGGGAGGCCTATAACAACAGGTTTTCTAGAACGACCTAGAATTAGTGAAGACTTCATTGAACAAGGCACATGCATCTCTCTTATCAAGTTCTCCTGGCCTAACTTGCATCTTAGAGTAAAATTCCTTAATATTTCCATGGCAGATGGTTATCTAACTGGTACTTGGATGCTCTGGTGTTGGGAGATTCAGGGCCCTTGGGCTGCCCAATCCTTGCTGGGCAGCTTTACCTGTACAGAATCCTCTTAACTGAGTCAACAATCTGTCTCCTTGGAATGTGAGCCCATTGTTCCTACATTTATCTTCTGACGTGAAGAATAATAAATCTCTTTGCTTTCTCCCTCTGGATGGAGAGTGCAGAGGAGGGATCACTAGGCCCTCCCAAGTGCAATGTTGGCCCAATATTTCCTTAGTTATTGGACCCCAAACAAGTTGCTGAATCTCTTACTGCCTTGATTTTCTTCTCTTTAAAAAGGGCATTGATTTTCCCAAGTCTTCTGAAAGTTAAGTAAGCATAAAGTACATGGAATATGGAGGCCAGAGTCTGAAATTATTTATCTAGTAGATGATAGTTATGATTATCATTAATTGCATTCAGCTCTTGGTACTCTAAAAGTCTTCACCTAGCTGAGCATGCCCATTTTCTCCAGCTTTCTCACCTGGCCTGGGGGTCAGCATCCATCCCGTTCTGTGTGTCTCTCTTTGGGATGTTTATTGGAAGGTTTCATGTCTGCCTTACTTGCACTATTTACTTTGGTCATTGTCCCAAGGAGACCTGCAATGAAGGGAGGTTCAAGCAAGAATGGGCACAGCTGGTTCTTGAAGTAGGAATGGAAAGACTATAACTTGGGGCCTGGACCATTCTAGCAGGGAAGAGGTTTTGGGGATTTTCCAGGCAGGGTTAGGACTTGGAGCCCAGAACCAGCTACTTCAGGTTGCAGCTTCTGGAGGGAGAGGGAGCTAATGGGGAGATTTAAGATTTTCTCCTACAATGTTTAAGGTATATCCAAGGAGCAAGGGGTAAGCTAGGATCAATGAAGTTATTTATTCCACAAATGAGAAATTGTGGCATTAGAAGTCATCACTTTTATCCTGCATCCTTTGAAATCCTGAACTCAGTTGATGAAGTAGAAGAGACATCCTCTTGCTAAATCAGGTTTATGTCCCCTGTCTGAAGCCACTCAGAGTGGTGAAATTATTTCTTTTCTGAGCTCACAGTCAATTAAACTTTGAGATTTTTTTTCATGAGAGCCACCCTTAAGCATGTGCTTGAACATGTACAGTTAACTTTGAAAATCAAATAGGGAGATTTATATTAAAAGTTAGCACGATGCCTAGCTAGCTGTAAGCACTAAAAACAATAGTTATTATATTAATAATAATATTATTAGTTTGTTAGGTTTAATTTTTCCTGGTTTCAGCAATCTGGCTTGCAGAGGTTATTTTGAGTATTAATTCTTTAGATGCACATGCACACACACATGCCCACACTTGTACAAATAACATCCTGGCCTGCAGTTAGGTACCTTTGAGCTTTCTAAGTGTATTCCAGTAGTTTCCCAAATTCCAGAAGCTGATAGAGTGCACTAACTGGAAGGAAATTTACTGCTCCACTTCCTTCTCATCTAGAAATATCTCCCTCACCAACACCCAGAATTTTACACTGAGAACATTTTTCCTGATTTAGCACTGTCCTTCTCTATTATTAAAGTTTAAAATGCAGATATATGTGAAAGGAACACATAATAATCCCCTAGAAAGTTAGACTGAATCAGTTGATGAGCCTGAGTATCCTGGGATGAGGAGAGAAGTGGAAAGAAGAAGGAGGTGACGACATTATAAAAAATATGTATTTGGACTCTGCCCCCAGTTCCTGGCACAGAGCGCCTAAGACCTTTGTAATTTCCTGAGCAATAAGGGTGACAGGTGCATCTTTTGTTCTCATATTTGGTCTTTGATCCTGATTCCTAAAACACAGTTTTTAATTCCTTGGGGTTTCTTGGGAGACAATATAAAATCTTTGTCTCAATGAGGTGACTTGGTGGCCCCCAGTTGGGAACCAGTCACCAGAAAGACCACATGATGATTAGAAGCTTGTAACTTTCAATCTTACCTTCAACTCGTTCTCTGATTGAAGGGCTGGAGATTGCGTTAATAATTGATCATGCCCAGGTAAAGAAGCCTTATAAAGAACCCTGACTGTAAAGTTCAGGGAACTTCTGGGTTGCTGGATTCTTGGAGGGGCTGTTAGGGTGGACACCCAGAAAAGGCACCCAGAAAAGAAGCTCCACGACCCTCTCCATACCTTGCCCCATACAACTTTTCCATTTGGCTGTTTTTTGACTCATTTTTAAAAACAATAAATTGCTAATCTAGTTCTGTGAGTAATTCCAGCAAATTATCAAACCTGAGGGAGGAGTTATGGGAATCTCTGATTTATAGCTGGTGGGTCAGAAGCACATGTGACAACAGGAACTTGGGACTGGGTGTGAAGTGGGAGCAGTTTTGTAGGATGGAACCCTTGACCTGTGAGTTTGGCTTTAGTTTCAGATATATATGGTCAGAATTGAGTTCTCAGACAGTTTGCTGGGGATGGCATAAATTCCTGCATACCTGGTATCAGAATAAAATATTCTGAAAATACTGAGAATCATGAGTATACAGAGGCTACAAGAAGACCAACTAGTGAAGAGAAAGGCAAACAGGTGACATGGATAGCTCACTGATTTCCTACACTTGTCTTGAGAAGATATTTTTATGAAGCTACTCGGTGTAGTGGGTTGAGTGGTGGCCCCCTCAATGGATACAGCCACATACAAATCCCTGGAAGGTGTAGGTGCGACCTGATTTGGATAAATGATCACTGCAGATTAAACATCCTAGGATGAGATCATCCTTATTATCCAGATAAGTGGTAAATCTAGTAAAAAGTACCCTTATAAGAGAAAAGCAGAGAGAGAGATTTAAAACATGGATAAGAAAAGGACATACGCACATGAAAACAGTGATGCAAACAAAAAAGCCAGGGAATGCCAAGAGCCAGCACCAAAAGCGGAAATACCAGGGAGGATTTTCCTGTAGAGCCTTTGGAGGATGGATAGCCTTACTGGCATTCTGACTTAGGATTTCTGACCTCCAGAACTGTGAGAGAACACATTTCTTGTTATTAAGTCACCAAGTTTGTGTTAATTTTGGGGGGCAGCCATGGAAAGCTAACTGAGAAGATATTTCCCTCTCTGGGAATACTTCTCAGAGTCTGAAGGAACTGCTCAAAAAAAGGAAACCACCTGTAACTTTCAGGCTATCTCAGAATCATTAAAGAAATAGAAGGTAAGGCTTCGTAGGCAGTAGGAAAACATGAAGAGGTGATTAAGGAATTAATCTGTTATCTTTCAGATAGTAATAACTCAATGAGTAAGAAACATCCAAGTTCATAAGAGTCAAGAAGATGTGACAGGCTCTGGGGTGTCACTGACATGCCTGGAATCCACAAAAAAGCCCAAGCAATGGGAATGTGTCTGGGCAACTGGTGCGCCATCTTGGATCTCAGTGAGGAGGGAAGGAGGATGCAGGACTGGGTATCGTCCAGGGGACTAGGTTTTCTTGTCTGCCTGGAAAGAGACATTTGTTTATCTTTCAGGTCCTCAGCTTCATGAACTGGAAAATATAGTGACATTCTAGCTCTGAGTATCCTGGTGTGGACTAACTTATTCATGGCTGCAACATCTACAACTTTTTAAAAATAGTCTCTGATGTGGTCTTAATAAGATAGTAAATATGCACAAACAACTTTAAAAAGTCCTTTTGAGCCTACATGTGATTATTTCTTTGTATAATTTAAAGTGGTCTGGGTTATAATTTCTTTGTGTCACTAGGGTAGTCTGGGTTTTAATGTAGAAATAGACAACCCCTGCATTTCAGTGGCTCAAAACAATAGTTGTTATGGGCTGAACTGTATCCTCTTCAAAGTTCATATGTTGCTGTCCTAAACCCTCAGAATATGGCCATATTTGGAGATAGTGTCTTTAAGAAATAATTAGATTAAAATAAGGGACAGGCTCTCATCCGATAATCTTGGTATCTTTGTAGGAAAAGGAAATTTGGATGCAGATACACATAGAGGAAGAAGATGTGGAGATAAACGGAGAAGATAACCATCTACAAGCACTGGAGAGAATCTTAATCCTTCCTTCACATCCCATAGAAGGAACCAGTCCTGCCGACATTTTGATCTCAGACTTCTAATCTCTGAAACTGTGAGAAAATAAATTTCTGTGGTATAAACTACTAGGTCTGTAGTACTTAGTTACAAAGTCCTAACAAAGTAACTGGCTAGAATAGGAGGTAGATATTTTGTCATTTTTGGTCATTGCCTTTTCCCAGCTTCCCAGAACTAGATTATGCCCTAGATACTAATAGATACTTAAAGTTTTTGGCTAAGTTATGCTGAATTAATGTTTTAATAATGAAATTAAGGTTACCATTGGATAACTGTGTGATATAAATTTCTTCAACATTGTATCTTTAAATAATTTCTCTGGTTTAACCATTGCTGAAGTGGGAAAACTGGCAAAAACAATCACAAGACCGCACGTTTCCAGTGGAAACTGAGCTCTGAAGTCAAACTCAATTATGCCCCTTGGTACATCTTCTCATCATAGTGTTTCTTTTCTTTGGGGGCTTTTATAATCGTTGAGCTCTGTTATGTTCAAGGCTGTTTTACATCTGTGCCCCCACCCCTTGCTAGCACCTACATAAGTTCCTGCAGGCCATGTAATCTCTTTTCCATGCAGCATTCTCAGTATGCAGCATATTTCCTGGTATATATTGCACACTCACATCAATAAATAAATGAATGAGCAGAGGGGTGCCAGGATCTGGGGGAATGAAGTGGGGAGTTTCTAAACTAGACTCAGAGTCAGGGCAGGCATCCTTCAGAAGCATTATTAGGCTGGAACTTGACACTTAGGTGGGAACTGTTTATTAGAAAGGCAAGTGCTACACTAATCTTCATGCAGAGGGCACATTTTGGGGCAATTTCTTTGAGCAGAGAAATCAAAGAGTAAATTGGCAAAAGAGCCAGATCTACAATTTGATTCTCCATAATCCTATCAAAGCCTGGACAGCCCCTGGTTTAGTCCTACTCTGGAAAAATTGTAGTAAGTTGATGGTTTTTTAGATGCAGTGTGGTTAAAATCATCACCCAAAATCCTCATCACTTGTACTCCATCGGGCAACTCAATATCTAATATATCTGATTGACTTTTAAGAGGAAACAGTAATTGTCTATTAGTTATGTTGCAACTGGCACCAAATTAAGAGGGACAACACACACTCTGCATGTGATGTGTATATGTATTTGAAAGAGTGAATAGCAATAAAAAAAATTCAGAGTGTCTATTATGGTTTAAATTAAAGTGACCCTAAAGACTCATGTATTGAAGGCTTGATTCCCAATGCAGCAATATTCAAAGGTTGAGCCTAAAGAGGTGATTTGATCACAAGGGTACTAGTATCATCAGTGGCTTAATCCATTGATGAGTTCACAACTGAATGGGCTGTGAGAAGGGAGGGCTAGTTGGAGGAAGCAGTGTCACTGGCAGTGTACCTTTGAGAAGTGTAACCTGTCCCCAATCCTTTTCTTTCTCTCAAGCTCTTGCACGTGTTCTCCCACTCTGCCTCTCTCTCCCTGCTTGCTTCCTGGCTGCCATGAGGGAGGAGCTCTTTTCTACATGCCCTTACTTTGTGATGTTCTGGCCTCACCACAGGCATAAAGCAATGGAACCAGCTGACCATGGACTGAAACCTCGAAACCGTGAGCCAAAGTAAACCTTTCCCCCTCTAAGTTGTTTTTGCTTAAGTATTTGGTCACAGTAACAAAAAGCTGAATAATAATGGCTTAAAAGAGTGACAAAAAAGTAAAATGTTAATAAAGAATAAGAGCATTGAGTCATTTATTTGAATTACATTATTGACTCAAAATGAATTGAGCACCACAAATAGATGAAACCAAAAAGAAACTCTTTATTCACTACCATTGTTAATTCAAGAGTTCAGTGTTACATCAAACACAAACATGAAGTCAAATTGCCTGAATAAGATTTCAATAATTAGTACAGTGAATGTGAGAGCAAACCAAAAAAAATGCTTTGTATAATGAAGCTCTTCTCTCTTGAGTGAAAACACCAGTACATTAAGAAATCTCCACTGGACTTTACTACCATGTGCAAGGCACTCAAAGAGAAGTTTCCAAAATAGCAACCCAGTTTTGTAGCTGCCCTAAGAGTTCCCTTCACATCTACTACTTGAGCTGTTAATCTATCTTTCATTTAAAAGACCATGTAGGTAGAGGTTGTCTATCAAGATTTTGCATCTCTGCTCTCTTGTTGTTTGACTTTTTCAAAAGCATTCCAAAACAAAATATGAATCCACATTACCTTCTGCTTCTCTTTGTTCCTTTGTTTTATTTTTTTACCATCACCATTTAGGGGGCAGGTTTAGAAGACAGGGCTCCAGATTTCTCAGATCAATTGGGCCCCTTTAAGAGTTGTTCTGAGGTCTAAACAATTATCTTTCTACTATTCAGAAGCTCTCTGAGATACCTAGGATTCAAACAACCCCTTACCATAAAATGACATCCTTATGAACTTGTATTATCCCTTCCTAGTCCAAATTCTTAAAACTGTTCTATTATTCTATATGTACTGTCCTCTGATGACAAGTATCTGACAGATATTTGTCCATATTTCTATCTCAGGCAGATACCTAGTGTGTTAGTCAGGTTTCTAATCATTGGACACAATACCCAGCACTCACAATGTAAAGGAGAGATTTAATGTAATCACAGTTTTGGGGGGATTCAGTCTGTGGTCAGCTGACTGCAAGCAGTAACACCATGGTTGAAGGGTATGGCAAAGCTGCTTTGTTTAAGGGAGCCAAAAAGCAGAGCAGTG
>PVJX010045364.1:0-12724 GCA_004027295.1 Dolichotis patagonum | reverse complement strand
AAGAAAAAACTAAATTCATGAAATAAGGAATAAAAAGGTGAAATTACTGCAGACTCTGTGGAAATACAGAAGATCATCAAACCTATTTCTAAAACCTCTACTCTCATAGGTTTGACAACATAGAAGAAATGGACAGATTCCTAGAAACATATGAACTACCAAAGCTGGATCAGGAAGATGTGAAACTGCTGAATAAATCAATTTCTGTTAAGGAAATTGAAAACATAATTAAGTCCTTGCCAACAAAGAAGAGCCCTGGCCTGAGGGATTCACTGCCAAATTCTACAAGAAATACAATAAGATTTAATTCCAACATTCCTCATACTCTTCCATGAAATCAAAAAAGAAGCAATTCTTCCTAAGTCATTCCTGGAAGCAAATATTGCTCTAGTACCAAAACCTCAGAAAGACCCAACTAAAAAAGAGAACTATAAGCCAATTTCCCTAATGAATATAGATGCAAAAATTCTCAATAAAATATTGACAAACAGGCTGCAGCAAATCATCAAGAAGATTATATACCACAACCATGTGGGATACATCCCAGGAATGCAGGGATGGTTCAACATATGTAAATGAATAAATATAATCCACCATAACAATGGAGCCAAAAGTAAGAACAACGTGATCATCTCTATAGATGCAGAAAAAGCTTTTGATAAGGTCCAATAGTTCTTCATGAAAACTCATTCATGATTACAGAGAATTGGAATAGATGGTCTTTACCTCAATATGATAAAGGCCATCTATGAGAAACCAACAGATAGCATCAAATTAAGTGGCCAAAAACTGAAAGCCTTTACCTAAAATCAGGCACAAGATTACGTTGTCCCTTATCACCACTCCTACTCGACATAGTACTCGAAATACTAGCCAGAGCAATTAGATAAGAGAGAGAAATAAAAGGAATGGCAAAAAAAGAAGAATTTAAATTATCATTATTTGCAGATGACATCATACTTTACATAGAAGTCCCCTACAACTCCATTGAAAGACTCCTAGATATAATAAATAAATTCAGTAATCTAGATGGATACAAAGTCAATACTCAAAAATCAATAGCATTACTATACACTAAAAACAAAAGCAAGGAGAGAGAAATAAGAGAAGCCACATTCTTCACACTAGCATCAAAAAAACTGAAGTACTTAGGAATTAATCTCATGACAGAAGTAAAAGATCTATACAGGGAAAATTATAATACCCTGAAAAAGGAAATCTGAGAGGACCTCAAAAAATAGAAAGATATTCCTTGTTCATGGAGAAAAAGAATAAATATTGTGAAAGTGGCCATTCTCTGAAAATTGTTATACAGATTCATCGCAACCCCAATCAAAATACCACTAACATACCTTATAGATATAGAGAAATCACTCCTAAAATTCACCTGGAACCAGAAGAGACTTGGAATAGCAAAGGCAATTCTAAGCAGCAAAGACAAGGCAGGAGGCATCACAATCCCTGACTTGAAATTATACTACAAAGCTTCCATCATAAAATCTTCATGGTACTTGAATAAAAACAGATTTGAAGATCAATGGAGTAGATTGGAAAATACAGCCACAATGACAAACATACTCATCCACCTTATCTTTGATAAAGGTGCCAAGCATGTTGGCCATAAGGATGATAGTCCCTCTACAAATGGTGCTGGAAAAACTGGCTATCCATATGGCAAAGACTAAAATTAGACCCATGCCTATCACCATGTTCTAAACTAAAATCTAAATGGATCAAAGATCTAAATATTAAAACAGAAACACTAAATCTGCTGGAAGACAAAGTAGGTAAAAATCTTGAAGACATAGGTGTAGGTAGAGAATTCATGAACAAGAATCAAACTACAAGCAAAATACTTCACAGAATCAATAACTGGGATCACATCTTATTAAAGAGTTTTTGAATATCAAAAGAGTCCCTGCAAACTGAAAAGAAAACCCACAAACTAGGAAAAAATCTGAGTGAACTGTCCTTCAGACAAAGAACTTCTGTCTAGAACTTATAAAGAATTAAAAAAAAAGACCCTTGAAATTCAAAGATCCAATTCAAAAATGGGCATCCAAGAAGAATATACAGTTCTCAGATGAAGAAATATGAATGGCAAATAAATACATGAAAAAATGTTTATCATCATTAGTCATTAGAGAAATGCAAATTAAAACCACACTGAGATTCCATCTCACTTCAGAAAGAATGGCCAGGATAAAAAAAAAAAAACCTACCAGCAACAAGTGCTTGAAAGGCTGTGGGGAAAAGGGAACTCTTCTACAGTGTTGGTGGGAGTGTAGACTGGTGCAACCACTGTAGAGGTAAGTCTGGAGATTCCTCCAAAAGCTGGGTTTGGAAGTCCCATTTGACCCAGCTTTTCCATTTCTAGGCATATTCCCAGAAGAACTGAAGACCTCATACCACAGTGATATATGTGCACCCATGTGTATAGCAGCACAATTTGTAATAGCCAGATCTTGAAAACAACCTATGTGCCCATCAACTGAGGAATGGATTAAAAAGGTGTGGTATTTTTATACCATGGAGTACCTCTCAGCTATAAAGAATGATCACATTGAGAAACTTATGAACAAATGGACACAACTGGAGACCATACTCATAAGCAAAATAAAACAAATTCACAGGTGTAAATGCCATATAGTCTCTTTAGTTTGAGAAATGGTAAGTGTACACAAGATTTCATGGTAATCATGATTCCCCATTTCATAGCTTTGAAAACTTTTAATGTTTTCATTCATCAATTAGAACTGTTTTATTGTTTTGTTTGACTTTACTATGTGTGATGTTATGAACAGCTGTTTTGAAGAAAATGAAAAATTATGGCAGCCATTGCTGATTTAGTGTCATCTTGCTTTGAAGTCCTACCATACTTTTATTCTTCTTCTACCATCTGTCAAGTTGTGCCTTATTGGGATTTTAATATATGTGATAGTATAAACAATATTTTATGAAAAATGAGATATTATATTAGCCATTGATCATTTTCTGTTATTTGGTTCAGAATACCCTGTAATTCTTTCATTCTTTTGAATGGTTTTTTACTATTTTGTTATGTTTGATTCTATTGTATTTGAAGCCAAAGTCAACTATTGCAAAGAAAGAGACATTATGGTAGATACTCTTAATATCTGATTGTCTTGTAAAGTACTGTGTTGCTTATATTGTTCTTTTCTGATCTGCTTTTTTCTGTCCTCATGTTTTATACTCTTTAAACGAAAAAAAAGTCCAACATATGTTCATGATAAAAACCCTTCCGAAACTTGGAATATACAGTGTTTATCTCAATCTCATAAAGGCAATGTATTATAAACCAACAGCCAACATGATACTAAATGGACAAAAACTGAAAGCATTAACTCTAAAATCAGAAACAAGACAAAGATGTCCACTATCACCACTCCTATTAAATATAGTTCTGGAAACACTAGCCAGGGCAATCAGACTAGAAAGAGAAATAAAAGGATTAAAAATAGGAAAGGAAGAAGTTAAATTATCACTATTTGCAGATGACATGATACACTATACAGAAGACCCAAAAAACTCCAATAACAGATTCCTAGAGGTAAAAAACAAATTCAGCAGTGTAGCTGGATACAAAGTCAATGCTCAAAAATCAATAGCATTCCTGTACAAAAACAAAAAACTAACTGAGAGAGAAATTATGGAAATATCGCCTTTCACAATAGCATCTAAAAATGAAATATTTAGGAATCAATGTAACTAAGAATGTAAAAGATCTATATGCTGAAAATCATGACATCATGAAAAAGGAGACTGACGAGGATACTAAAGATGGAAGAATATTCCTTGCTCTTGGCTAGGAATAACCAACATTGTGAAAATGGTCATACTCCCAAAACTGTTATTTAGATTTAGTGCAATCCCAATCAAAATATCATTAACATAGCTCACACATCTAGAGTAAACACTGCTAAAATTCATTTGGAAACAGAAGAAAGCTAGAATAACAAAGGCGATTCTGGTCAATAAAAGCAAGGAAGGAGGCATCTCTATTCCTGGCTTGCAACTATACTACAAAGCTACAATGATAAAATCAGCTTGGTACTGGCAAAGAACTAGACCTGAGGATCAATGGAACAGATTAGAAGATTTAAGTGTAAATACAAAGACACTCAGCCACCTGATATTTGACAAAGGGGCTAAACATGTTCACTGGAAGAAGGATAGCCTCGTTAATAAGTGGTGTTCCAAAAATTGGCTCTCCACCTGCCAAAGACTGAAACTAGACTGATGCCTATCATTGTGCACTAAACTAAAGTCAAAATGGATCAAATATCTAAATATTAAAATAGAAACACTGCATCTACTTGAGGACAAGGTAGGTAGGAGTCTTGAAGACATAGTGGTAGGCAGAGAATTCATGAACAAACTGCAAATTGCACGGGAATGACTTCAAAGAATCAACAACAGAATCTCATACTATTGAAAATTTTCTGCACTTAAAAAGAAATTGCCAAGAGAGTGAAAAGAAGACCCACAGAATGGGAAAGAATTTTAACCATCAATCCCTCAGACAAAGGACTTATATCCAGAACATATAAAGAAAGAGTTGAAAAACATCAAGACCCCCCAAATTCAAAAACCCTCTCCCAAAATGGGCATTGGAGATGAACACAGAGTTTTCACATGAAGATATACAAATGGCAAATAAATACATGAAGAAATGTTCTCCATCACTGGTCATTCAAGAAATGCAAATTAAAACAGCATTGAGATTTCATCTCACTTAGGAACAAATAGCTGCCATCAAGCAATCAACTGATAATTAATGTTGAGGGAGCTGTGGGGAAAAAGGAACACTGTTCCACTGTTGGTGGGATTGTAGACTGGTGCAGCTACTATGTAATTCAGTGTGAAGAATTCTCAGAAGACTAGGATTGTAAGTTCCTTTTAATGTAACTAGTGCCCTCCCAAGTATTTTCCCAGAAAAACTGAAAAGTTCATGTCACAATGACATATTGCACCCATGTTCATAGCAGCACCAATTGGTAATTGCTAAATCTTGGAAACAACCAGGATGCCCATCAACTGTAGAGTGGCTGAAAAAGTTGTGGCATTTTTATAAAATGGAATATTACTCAGGTATAAAAAGGATGATCCTGAGGCCTTTATAGGTAAAAGGAGGCAATTGGAGACTATCCTCATAAGTGAAATAAATATCATATTTATAAATATCACATTGCTTTTCTGTTGTAAAAAGTGTAAAATAAGAACTGGAAAAGTAATAAAAACCAAAATGTGTATTTGCTATTGTAAAATAAAGAGCAAAAGAAAGTGCTCTAAAGAATATAACTGCATGTATAAGTGTATAAGATAGATAACCATATTACTAAGTTTTTGTTATATCATTGAACAGAACTGTTTGCAGTCTCACTGTTTGAATGTCCACTTTTTATGTTTTAATTTTTAACTTGAACAACTATTTCTAAGATGACAATATGTAGTTCATCAACTAGTGATTTCTTAGTGTTTATTTTTTTTGAAATTCTGTATTATTTCTTCCCTTTTTTCTGTTTTGCTTTTTTTCTCTTTAAATATAATTTTAAAATACCTAAATTAAAATTTTCAAACAAAAGGTAAAAGAATTACAATAGTTAATTTTAATTTTTTTAGGGAGTACGGAGGATCAAACTCACAATCTTGTGCTTCCTGGGTAGGTGCTTGTGTTGCTGATCTAAATTCTTGGCCTAATAATAGTTAATTTTAACAAAGCAATTTTAATTATGAATAATAATAATAAATTCTAAGGCAGACAGACAAAACTAGAAAGCATAGGACACTAAAAAATGTTAGAAAGAGAGTGACCATGATATGGTTAAATAATTGTTGCAAACAGGTATTGCAGCTGTGTACCTGCAGGGCAGTAAACTGTGGTAAGAAAGAAGTAGTAGAGAGTCCAGAGATGACAGTGTTATGGTGAAGATAAGTTCCTGAAAAATGGCCATGGAAATGCATGGCTTCAGGGAGTAAAGAAAAGCTGATTGAAAATGGGAAAGTCAGTAATACGTGTCAGAAGGTTTAGATGGATCACCTATATGGATGTTCAAGGGATAATAGTGATAGGCACTGAGGTGGAGTAGAGCATGAGTTGAAGCTGAGTTTTCAATAAAAGAGAGAATTATATAAAGGGTCATCAATGAAAATAGATAACAGCAGGCTTTATTAGTTCATTAAGATATTAAAATGGGAAGCTTAAATCAGTTGTAGTTTGGAAGAGGGAGGTAGTATTTTAATGTTCTATAACCAACTATAAACAATTAAAAAACACCAATCACAGACCCTTGAATCCTAACTGAAATGGTAGAGTTTATTATAATAGGAATAAGTACCATGTCATTGTATCTATGTGCAAATGCAGTGCTGTATATTACTTGAAACATTAAAACAGTGAAAATCAAATGCAATTATTCATGCTTTGTACACAAAAACACTGAATGAAGATTGGTGATGTTAAGTTTTTTAAAATATTAAATAGATTCAGCTCAAGAATTTGAATATGAATTAATTTGTCCTCTACAATGTAATTTTAACTCACACAAAGTCATGTGAACCCATAAAAGAAAATTATTTAATTATATTTTAGTTACAGACAGGAGCAGGCTTCATTTCAACTAAGATTCAAATTCTAAAACTACAGTGTTAACAGTTTGGCAGTCTGAATGCGTCTTCTTACATGAGTTTATTTGTATACAGAATATAAATAATAAAAATGATAAAAGTTTTCAGAATTTCAAAAATTAGGAGTTTCTAAGAAGAAGAAAATGTGATTGCAGAGTACGTTCTTAGAACTCATTCTAAACATTTCAGGGAGAGGCACAGTCACACCATTTCAAAAATAAGTGCAGCATGACTATGGTGAAGAAGAGACTGCGGGCAATTGATGCCATTTGTTTGAACTTGGAGGTCATGCAATCCCGAAAGCAGTGGGCAAGAGCAGTTTGAGCAGGGTGACCTTGTGACAAGGACCTCAGCAAGACTGATTCTGGAGGAAGCAGACATGATGCGTAGAGGAAGAGGTATATCAAGGTTTGTTGCTCCCACCAGGACTGACATTTTGTACTGCAAATTTCTTTGTTGTAGAGGGCTGTCTTGAATTTTGTGGGATTTTCAATGGTTATTTCCAAAATACATCAGCTGATACTGGGCTCATCTTTCTCATTCCCTGCTGTAACAATCACAATATCTCTAACCACTGCCTGAGTAGAAAACAATCACCCTCAGGTGAGAACTCTTGAATACACAGTCATCAGATAAATGTAGGTGAGTTCATATACATGCAAAGATTATAATGAAAAACTAGAACTATTTGAAGAAAAGGCATTATAGTCCTATGATAATGTAGGTGGAAGAACAGAATCAATTAAGTTTAGGTAATTATTTGTATCATTTTATAGACCTGATGTTTTAAAAAGATAATGTTTGAGCAACATGCTCTATTCAACTTATTAATATTTACCTTGTTATATGATATTGAGAAGGGCTTTACTTAAAAGATCCTGCTATTCCAGAATTAGTTATTCCAAAATGAAAAGGGTTTTCTTTCTTCACATTCTAAGAGGTTGCATCAGCACCAAAAAAACACCAAAAGCGGAGTCAATGATTTGTATTAAAATAACAGATAAACATGTTACACTAAAGAAATAGAAAAAAACAGTAGTTATCATTGTCACGTATTTTTCCAAATGGTATTTGCATAAAAATACATAAACTCTGCAATAGCCTTTTGACATAGGCGCTGTTAGGCCATTTTCAGAAGAGGAGCAATCAGAGAATAAAAAAAGATTAGTAAAATAATGAGAGGATGTAATCAAACAAATATAAAAGATGATAATGGCAGGGAAAGAGAAATTATCATGCATATAATTTTTATAAGATTTAGTTGTTTGATTTTTGGATGAAATGATAGCTATCATTTTAATTTTTCCAGTGTCTTAATTTCCTAGTCAATTGATTATGATAGAATGCACATAGGATATTATTATACTAAATCTATAGCACTTTTTGTTATATATTTCAAAATTGATAACTATATACAAGATAAATATTTACATTGGTTAAAAGTTATTAAATATTCCTTCAAAAAATCTGGAAAGAATTGTTCACAGTGTTATAACAATTAAATGGCAAGTTTGGTTAATATTATTTTTTAAAAAATGTTTATTTTTACGAACACTAATAGTATTTCTCTTCCAGAATAAAATAACTCATTTTTTCGTGTTTTAAGAAAGCAAATTATACTGGTCTTTACTTTTAATTCAAGTATCTGAAATATCAATGGTATATTAAAATAAAAAATTCCTGAAAAACCTGTGAATATGAATGAAATTCTCATCATTTTAAGATACCCTGTTTTATTAATACCAAGGCTAATAAGGAGATGATCCAAGTAGAAAACTTGTTGAGATTCCAGATTGCAAGTATTTTGGTACTATATATATTTTTTTTTTTTCTCGATAAGTTGGACATTCACAGAGGCACAAGATCATTTACTATCCATTCAAAAGTCAATCTTATGCTTCCTAAATTAGATCTACAGCTGGGCTATTTTGGGAAGAAGGGCTGGGAAATAATACACTGTTCTTGTAAAATCAGGTTTGGCTAAATCTTATTCAATGCAATACAGACCATAAAAATGGAAGAGTCAATAAAAATAAGTGGCAGAAAACTCCTTGCAGATAGATATTACTAGTAATTTTTAAAAGGTTTTATACAATAAAATTACAGGTAATTATAATTGATTAAACTTTTCCTCTGAAACTTTTCATGCAAATCATAATCAATGAAATTGTGTGTGTGTGTGTGTGTGTGTATGTTTGTATTAAATTTAGCACATATATTTTGTTTTCAATCTGCTTAGACATGAGTTGAGTTGGTTTTTCCTGTGACTGTAGGTTTATGTTTTAAGTGAAAAGCAATGTTTTCTTTGTTAGAGAAGGCTGTTTAAAATCTCATTTTCTTCTATCAACTATAGGTACAGCAGTATACATTTTTTAATATTCACTTTCTGTATTCTAGTGAACAAAAAGATTGTTTTTTGCTTCAGTTCATGTAAAAAATCTTATATGCAGGTGTTCCTCATTCAAATGGAACATTTTCCGGTTTTGAAGTACTACTGTTTTAAACCACCTTGAAACAAAATTTTGATCCTGAGAATATAGTTAGCAGAGTATTTACAGCATTGCATAAGTGGAGTTCCTTTAAAAGCTGATGTCTTTCATCTGACAAGGTAGTGTTTATGAATGTATTATAAATTAAGAACTCCCATGGACACAATTCTATTTGTATTATAATGTTGATATTTTATAATGAAAACAGAGGAGAAAATCAGTTCTATGCAACATTTTGTCTAAATTTTTGATATAAGAGGAAAACAAGAATTTAATGACATTCCTAATTAAATGTATGTATTTTCATATTACAACTAGAAATTTTTATTAAATATATGTTCAATCTTATAAAATAAATATTTTAAGTCATAACAAAGGCCTGCAAAAACCAACCAGCAATAGGTACAAAATGTATCACAAGAAAAAAATACAAGAAGAATGTATCCAATCTTTAAAATGATTTGAGTATTATTAAGGAGGAACAAAGGATATATGGTGACAAATAATCTCAAAGCTAAAATATACTGTATAACAGGTGTGTTCTCCAGATAGTAACACTCAATAAATCATTCTTAGCACTCTGGAAGTCCTTTATAACTTGACTGAAAGAACACATACCACTAACCAGACTTGGGTGGAAGAAAACACAAATTATAGTTTGGATAATAATGATCTGTTCTACTCTGGTTAAAGTATGGATTTTTCATTTGCTTTCATCTAAACAGGCTCAAATGTAAGCATGTATTTTGATTCATCTTAGTTGTCATTGAGAAATAAAAGAGAAGTGGAAATGGCATTTTGAGGAGAATAACATAATCAAAGACATTGCCCATGTTATTGTACATAGCACTAGATTCTTGGCAAACATCAAGAAACTGAAATGGTAGTTTGAAAACATTAGCTGAGTTACATACCTACTGGAGGCAGCTTGCATTAGAAGTAGGGAAAGAACCAGTAAAATAATGGGTGCAGAAAAATAGAGCAAAAGGCCAAAAAGAAAATTAGTACTTTGTCACTGTCTTCCCATTATAATTGTAAAAATTAGTTTAAACTGTGTTATGATGGCAATTCTGCACTTTTTAAACGTGTACTTCTGGGTTACCAGATACTTTTATGTAAACTGGTAAATCTGTTGTTTATTTAAAGACAAACAGACACAGACAGAGAGATACAAAATTGGTGTGTATTGCTATAAAACTATTTTAGAGCTTTTAATAAAAGCACATGTATATTAAATTATATAAAACTGTATCTAAATAAGTATGAACACCAGAAATGCTTTAATCCTTTTATGGGAAAAACATTTGGTTCAACAGTATACTTTTATATTTTTTGCAAATTTTTGAGATGCTATGAAATTATTAAGTACTTAGATCAGATTTTGGAACAAATTATGTGATTTCCAAAATTGAATTTAGAGAAAGTTGTCCCCTTTTAAGTAAATAAGAAAATTACTGGATCCCTCCTAATGGCAGTCACATTTATACTATGACTTAAATATAAACTAATTATAGATACATATTAAATAATTTCTAGGAACTTGGAAGATGAGATTTTAATTTTACTGTATTCACTTTATTCATATGACCTAATCTATTTGCTGATAGTCATTTATATTTATTATCCATGGAAATATGCAGAATTATAAACATGAAATTAACACTATTTTATTCATTATAAAAATTGCTTTAACTTTTTCATATTAATTAGCTTGAAAATAATCACATGTCACAAATACAATAGATCTGTGTGTTTGGGAATTAATTTGGGGACTAAATTATATAATAAAAACCATACATCAACATCTGGACTAGACATATGTTCTCTGGTTATAATGCAAATATCATATTCATAGTCATGATGTCATCAGTGAATTCACCCTTGAAATACAGTTTCAGAATTGATGAATCTATCATGATAAATGATTATTGCATATTTTAAAAGTGATTTTCTGTTATGCTTCTGTCAGTATTCAAAACAGTTTCACAAAATTGCCTGAGTAAGTGGTTGGTGAACTGTTGTTAGATTTCATTTTTTTAAAAAATTAAAGTTCAATTGTCCCTTAAGTACGCCTCATTACATTACCTAGGATGAAACTTTTGTTTCATTTTTTTTCTACCAAAATACTGAAAATTTTAGCCACCTAATGTTCTCTTTCTTACAGTGTTCACCCAGCCTTGGAATTTGAGGGTTACAGTCAATGAAAACTGAAGCCTCCTTTTCTTTCTTGAGGGCCACATAATCTACATTTGTCCAATTTTACTTTCCATGTTACGTGTTTCATACATTTTATTAAATTTGTGAAAATTCTCATTTCTATTATACCTTAATTTCCCTGAATCAAATTTCTAGCTTTTAAACTCCCACTATTTACTTGCTATATTTTCTAATTTGTTATTCCAAAAATGTCTCTATTTGAAAATTTCAGTTTTTCTCATTATTTTCAGTGGCTCTGGTCAGGCTTGAAATTAGGAGCTAGTGTAGAAGATATTTCATCTTTAATTGCAGGTTTGTGCTTTCAGGTTAAATACGTGGCTTATCTTGATTTTATAGCCAAAAAAAGATTCAGTTTTTGAAGCAAACTTCTGGCTATTAGAGCTAATGTACTCATGGGTAATGAGGACACCACAATGAAAAATGACCAGAAAGTTCAGTGTTACAGCACCTTGTTTATTTTCTTGTAAATTAAAGATGCTCCTACAACTTCAGCAAAACTGCAATTGATATTATAGAACTAACCCACAAGAGGAGAGATCAAAGAAATTATTTATTGACCTGTGGCCCTCAGAAGTATATTTACAAATGATGCTTTCTCCAAAGGTAAGGCATTATAAATTATGTATGGAGTGAAGAATGAGAAATCTCTTTATTGCGTCATAATGTGTATTTTTCTAACTTCCCCAAAACTGGCTTCCTTAGTTAGATGGTGCATGTAACAGCTGTAAAGCCTCCATGTTGTCTGCTTCACTAAAACAGCAGAATTATTTTGGTTAGCTTTTATGGTTCCCTTTCAGCACCTTTGTGTCTTTATTTTTGTCTTTTCACTCTTCCTATTGCTATATCTCAACAGGCCCCACAACAATAGTTGTTCATTTTAGTGTTGTAGCTGCCTAAGGCTGTAACTGAAGATTCCAGCTGAGCTAAACAGTATATTTGTGCTTTGCTAAAGCATAATGTGCTTTTGCTAGGTTTGCAGTTTTTTCTTATTATAGTATTTTTCAAGATTCTATCACCTTTACAGCCCATCTGAATTTTTTTCTCACACCACTCATGGATATTCCAAAAATGTACACTCTGCATTGTTCTCCACAGATGTTGATGTGAATTCCATCTCCTGACCCAGGAGCCTTCTCAATAGAAATGTGTCTGTGATGGACGGTGACCTCTTCCAATATTTATAGCACATCTGTGGGAACCATTGGACAGGGTTAGTGATCTGTGAAGGAAACCAGCAAGGCTTGCTGAGACACTTTGTTTTAGAATTTAATTATGTCATTAACAGCAAATTATATGTTCCACACTAACAGGGTATAAATAAAACTAGTTATTTACACTATTCATAATTCTACCCTAAAGTCCTTTTATTG
>PVJX010045363.1:0-12753 GCA_004027295.1 Dolichotis patagonum | reverse complement strand
CCGGGTGGGGCACAGCCACACGGGGGCCAGGGCTCCCTAGACAGCATGACTCTGGGGTCTGGGGTCCAATTGGCCCCCTCACCCCTGCCAGCCCTGTAGTCTTGGGGACCACTTCACCTCAGGTCTCAGCTAATGTCTGGAAGTTGGGGACAGTCATGGAACTTCCTTCCTGGGGTGTCGGAGGATTAAATGATGGGGCTGGGGCCTGGAAGGTGTGCTGGACCCTAAGGCCGTCGGCACTCTAAGATTTTACCCTTGGCAGCACGGGCACTCAGTCCCTTGAAGGGGACTGGCAGGGCTCTGTCCTATGGTGATGAGGAGGAAGGGGCCAGGCGAGGGGCTGTGACGGTGACCAAGATCTGTCACCCCAGAACTGGAAGTCATGGGTGGCAGGGAGCGAAGACTGACCGCACAGAGCTTTGCGAAGCGCTTTGGTCTGTTTTAGGTGAGTTCATGCAGAGGACCCTGGCGCTACTCCAGGACTTGGAGCAGCAGGCTGGACAGCAGGTGAGGGGGCCACTGCTGCAGCCCCGGCCTCAGGGGTCCACGCTGCCCCTCCCGACACTCCTCCTCCCCGCGCCGGCCTGACTCGGTTTCTCTCATCTCTCCCACAGCAGCCCCAAGTGCAGGAGGCCGAGGCAGCCGGGGAAACCCTGGCCCTGGCCGGCGGGGGGAAGTCCCAGGACAGAAAGCCCAGCAGCCTCCGGAGAGCGTTTTCTCAAAAAAGACACAGCGCCAAGGAGCCCCGGAGAGCGGGGCCTACGAGGACTGGAGGAGCTGCCACCCCCGAGTCCCGGCCTCCCAAGAGGCCCAGCTTCCTGCCCCTGTGTGTCGGTGGCCAACGGGCCTCCATCCCCTGCAGCTCTGGTGAGTGGGTCTGGGGTTACCATGGTGACGGGGCCTTCCAGCTTGCTTCTGCTTTCTGCTTGGGCCAAGTGGCCGGGGTCTCTGTCTGCCCACACTAAAGCCTGAGGACCACACGTAAACAGTGGTTCCCTGGCATTTATGGGGCCCCTACTGTGTCCCACCATCTCACACGTCACATGTCTCATCCAACCTGTGAGGTGCAGCCCCCTGCTCCCACCTGGCGGATGGAGAAAGTCAGCTTCAGACAGGCTGAGTGACCCTGCCTGGCCCCGCAGTGTTGGGGAGCAGTGTTCACCGGGTGGACCCACTGGCATGGCGGCTCACTCGTCTGACTGCCCTAGTCCAGGCCGTGAGGGTTTGAGTCAGCTGCAAATGCTCACGTCGGTACTTTTGCCCTCAGATGGAGAAGACCCAGAGTTCCAGGAGCCCTCGGCCACAGAAGGGGCAGTCCCCGTGTTCCCAGAAGCGGCCTCGCAGGCCAGCAGCTGCACACCGGACGGGGGGCCTCAGCGCCCTCAGGAGGGAGCGTTCGAGTCTAGTCAGTACCTCCCCTGCCTTTGGGGGCTTCGCTTGTGCTTGGATGTCATGGGCCAAACGGGATGGGGCGAGCCCCTGGGGGAGCTGAGAAGACAGCTGACACACCCTGGATTGCCAGGGGCATGAGGTGGCTTTGTAAGATGGGGCTGCAGGGCAGGACGGCAGGTAGACACCTGTCTCTGGGGAGTGGGGCTTGACTGCCCTCTTGGGGGTTTGCATGAATGGTATACATAAAATCCTAGCTTAGCCAGGCATGGTGGTGCACACCTGTAATCCTAGCAATCGGGAGGCTGAGGCAGGAGGATCACTGCAAGTTTGAGGCCAGCCTGGGCTATATAGCAAGATTCTATCTCCAAAAGTCAAAACCCTAGCTTGCTCTGCCCTGGTAACTACGCCGTGTGGGTAAATAGATGGTGTGTGTGTATCTGGGGCCTGCAGGGCTCGTAGATTTCAGAGGCATGAACATTTCCACCTGGTCAATCGCAAAGAGCCAATAGGCACTTCCTGCCTATTGCCATGACCTTGGGGTGGGCACCCTGCACACCCAGGGGGACTGATAACCAGGCAGCAGGGACATTGCTGTGTGAGCAGCCACCGTGTGTCCTCTCCTCACATTCTGATGAGTGGCCCCTACTCCACACTTCCATTCTTGATGTGGGGACCCCTCAGTTTTCCCATCTATCAAATGGAGCCGAACATGGTTACTGGTGAGGCCCAGCTGGCCAGAGTCCCTTCTGTTTCTATGGAGCAAAGCCACATGAAAGCCCAAGTTTAAGGAAAGATTTCTCCAACTGATCTGTATGCCACATGCTAGAGAAAACCCACTGCCTTCATTGGCAAGTGTTTTGTGACAGCATTCCAGGATGGGGGGACGAGAAGCCACCCACATACAATCGCCCATTCTTCTTTCCTTCCCTCAGAGGAGCGCATCATTTGCCATCTGGTTGCTCTTCTCCAAGAAGTGGACGGCGAGCTGGGGGAGCAGGTGAGTACTCCCCGCCTGGTGCCCGGACCCCATCTGCCCACCGCTGACACCTGGGTTCCTTCCCATCTCTCCTTCTCCATGCTGGACGTGTCCCTTAACTTCTCTGAGACTCAGTGTCCTGTTTTGCAAAATGGGGCAACGTATTGATCAGCTTTCCAGTAGCCGGACACAGTATCTGACACCCACAAGTTAAAGGAGGACAGGTTTGCTTTGGCTCCCATTTTAAGGGGTTCAGGCAGAGACACCATGGTGGAAGGGGATGGCAGACAAAGCTGCTTAGTTCACGGTGGCCAGGAAGCAGAGCAAGGGAGCAGGACCAGAGAGGAGGAGGTCAAGGGACCCAGGGACAAGGCCACACCTCTGTGATCCACCCAGACACACCCCAAAGCCCATCAAGTTGACACTATCCATTTAACCATCACAAGGGAAAATCACCTTTTGACCAATCGGTGCCCACATAGAAACTGCCAGACAAATAGCAGAGGAGGCCAGTGGTAGTTACAGCAGAGTTTATCATACTCGAGGCAGCTCCCCTGCAAGCAGACCCTCCCCAGCCCTCGCCCCTCAGCTGGAGCTCAGCCCCGTGTCCCAAGGCCCCGGGAACCTCCTGTGCCAGTTTGCGGCCCTTCAGTCCCAGAATCTCCTCCTCCTCTGTGAGGCCCCTCGGGCTCAGGGTGTCCCCACTTCTGTAACAGAAGCCTCCCCGCCCTTGAGAAAGAAGTTCCTTGGGGAGACTTGTAGGTCCCACGTAAGGGGGACAGGTTACAGACAGGACGCCAGTGTCCGGGCTTCACCCACCACCAGCACATGGACCAATTTGCAGCCACCAGGGGGCCCAAGGCCTCTCTGCCACCACATGGCAGCCAGGGCCCTACTCTGTCTCCCAAACCAGCCCTGTCCTTCCTCTCCCAGCTCACCCTGCTGCTGGGAGCAGGATTTGGCAGCATGGGGTGACAGAGGAATGTGACAAAACCAGGGCCAACCACGCTGGCCTGGCTTCACGGAGCTTGGGGGTGGGAGGCTGGGGGGTGAGGAGGACCCACCAGCCGTCCTAACGGCCGCCTGCATCTCTGCTTCCAGATCCGGAGACACCCCAGCTTCAAGAGGTTTTTTCACGAGTTCTCAGACTCTGCCCTCAGGAAGCTGGTGGCCACTCTGCGCAGCCAGCAGGCCCACCCGGCGGATGGGGACAGGGGCCTCCCCAAGAGACTGCTCCCGTTCGCCTTGGGCATGGGCAGCAAATACACCGGCAGCCACCGCAGCACCATCTGCAGCCTCATGGGCTCCCGAGGCGGAGCCCAGACCCTGTCCAGGGAGGCCCAGCCGGTGAGAGAGGGGGCCAAAGACGGTGGCATTGTGGCACAAGGGACCCCAGGGCCCGGGCAGCCCGTGCTCAGCTGAGAATCTGTAGGATTCGATTCAAATGCCACCACCTCACGAGGGCCTCCTGGGACAATTCTAAACCTCGAGGACTCTTCTCCCAGGGTGTCCCTGATTCCGCTCTGCGGTCAGCACCCGCTCCGGGCAGCAGGGTTTGCGTGTCAGGGTGGGGATGGGAGGTCGGGTCTCCCTCAGCTGCCTGTTAGCACTGTATGGGTTCTGCTGCTCGCCTGCTCAGTTCTAGACTGCTGGAAAATTTAACAACAAACAAAGGAAGGTTGTATTTCAGATAAGGGGTGGGGGAGGTAGACAAGAAGGCTCCGTGGGCTGCTGGTTTTGGAAGGTTTCCAGAAGTGAGCGTGCTGCCCAGCCACGGCTGACCATGACATGGGCCGTCAGCCTCTCACACTCTCCCTTTCTCTTTCTCTCTCTCTTTCTTCTTTCCTTTTTTCTTTCCTTCCTTTCATACTGGGAATTGAACCCACAGCCTTCGCAATGAGCCACACCCCCAGCGTCTTTTAAAACAATTTTTGTTTTGGGAGACGGGGTCTCCCTAAGTGCCTAAGTGGTCCAGACTAGGCTCAACTGGGCCTTCCTGCCTCAGCCTCCCAGAGTCCTGGGATGACAGGTGTGGGCCATCGTGCCTGGTAACTTTGTAACTGGCTTTCCTGTCCTGCCTGAGGCTCCCGCAAAGGCTCTGAGAAATTCCTGTGAGATAATGCCAGACACTGGTCCTTCAAAAATTCTGAGGTTTCATGTTTTCTGGTGGACTCGGATGAACAGAGCCTCTGTAGGGAGTGGCCTTCCCGCGCGGCAGCGGGGACTCACAGACACCCTGGTCCGTGCTGGCTGATTTTCCCGGTGCGGACACCTCCTGACCCTCGTAGGCCTCTCTCTTCTCCGCCTCCCGGTCTTCTCCCCCAGCGTGGGGGTGTCATGGAGAACCCGTCCTCCAGGGTTGGTTAGATAACATCTTCAGGGCTCATCTAAATTCTTGGTGTGGAAATTTCAGTTTTGACATCTTTGGCAGCCGTGAGCCCAGCTCCTGGTTTTAGCATTCATTCATTCAGTTCATTCATTCATTCATGTATCTGCTCACGCGTCTGTGCAAAGCACGCTGAGGTGCTGGCAAGGCCCGGCCTTCAAAGGCTTCAGGTGCTGGTGGAGGAGACAAATGTTCACCCGGGGCAAAGTTTAATAGCAGCTGAATGCCCAGGACTGGCAGCTGAGGTGGACAAACAAGTTAATCCTGGGAGGCTCCCTGGAGGTGGCGGGCATTGCTTGTGGCCAGCAAGGATGGGGAGGCGGCGGGTGGGGAGGGCGGATAGGGACAGCCCCGAGCAGCGGCAGCTGGGACAGCGAAGACTCTTGAGTTGTCGGGCTGGGGCTGAACTCTGTGTTCTCTTCCTCCTCCCAGAAGCTCACAAGTCCCGACTGTCAAAGTCCAGATTAAGAGCAGTGCCTGGAACTGCAGCCCGTGTCCCGGCCAAGCAGTCGGCGCCTTTGGCCGGGAGCCCCTGAAGCCGCTAGCTTGTTTGTCCAGCTCAGATCCGAGCTCCACCAGTGACCCTGTAGACCACACACCGCTGCCTGGAGTGCGTGAAGCCTTCAAACTGCACAGGGTGGGAGTCAGCTCTGGACCAGACTAGGAGACCCCAGGGCAGCGCTGGACCTGTGGCCGGACCAGGCGCAGCCCTCTCCTCCGCAGCACCTGACACAAGGCCCTCGCCGGCTCCCCCTGGGCCCTGGAATTCTGTGGCCAGAGAAGCGAGGGGACACCTTGTACCTCGTCTCCTGGGACTCGCTGAGAGGCAGTGAGACGACGGATGCAGAGTTTCAAAAATTACCTGCTGCCGGGTCCGGGGTATGGTTAGGTTGTTTTTATTCGAGCAGGAAGTAGGGGAGGGGGCTTGCAGAGGGACCTCCGTGGACAGCAGCTTGGTGTGCACTGCATAAAAGCACCGCATCCCAAACGGCACTGGTCACACCCTGGGGGATGCGGGTCTAGAATTTATGATGACAATTTCCCAGCTGGGGGCAGTAAAGGGGCTTTTATTTTTGGTACCAGGAATCAAACTCACAACCTTGCGCTGGCCAGGCAGGCATTTATGCCACGGAGCTAAATCCTTGGCCCTTAAAGGGTCTTGAAAGGGGTTCCTTTTTTTTTCTTTTTTCTTTTGTATTTGCACAAAGGTGAGGGCAGGAGCCGAGGTCCACTGGCTTTGACCACTCATGCGGGCCGGGGCAGGGCTGCGCTCCCCACGGGGTTATTCCAGACAGGGCTCAGGACCGTGGAGTCCGTTTGACAGAGGTCAGGAACCTGTCACATGTGATTTCTTATTGGCGTGAAGAGCCTTAGGCTGAAGGAGTCCCCGATGCTGGCATCCGGGTCTCACTGTTTTTTAAAACCGTGTCATTTGAATAATAAAAAAATGGACCTGCACAGGGTGTGAGCTGTGTTATTCTGATGGAGGCAAGACTCATGTGCCCCCCGCTGCACCCCGGATGGCTTGGCACCTGCAGGGCTGTGGGCTCAGCCTCCTGGGCCCCATCTGGACCCTGTCCGTGTCTACCCTTGGGATGACGAATTGCTGAGACATTGAAAGAAAGAAAGAAAGAAAGAAAGAAAGAAAGAAAGAAAGGGTCTCAGACTGGGTGTCAGGTGGCCCAGGTTTGGGTGATGATGGGGACAAGATGCTTGTGTCTGGCAGCACTGTGACTCTCAGGTGACGGACGTTTCATTATAAGCCCCCCAAGCGGAGACCAGTACTGATTTAGTAGTCCCCAAATTCTGCTCTCCAAACCAGGATAGAAATCGCCAGAACACAGCAGACGGTCAGGAAAACAGTTCCTGTGGAGGGGGCGGAAGACGCCCTCTCTGCTCCGCTGACATCCATGTCACCTCAGTCGGAGCCCAGCCCGTGAAGGCTCACGTCACACTCCGAGGAGCACAGGGATGGCGTCCTACGCCTCATCCCATGGGGAGACCTGCACCTACCCCAAAGACGCTTTGTAGGAGCACTGGGCTGAGTGTGAGGGACTCGAAGGCCTTGAAAGCCTTTTGAAAGATTGCCACAGGACACCGTGACACACCTCAAGTCACTCCCTGAGAAGTCAGAGATGATCCAGTTGAGTGGAAGTCATGAGTGTCTCTCAGACCCAGTTTGGGGACAGGCCAGCATCTTGCCTCACCTTTGGCACTAGTGAGGCCTAAACTCATGGCAGTCACCTAAAAACTGAGAGGGCGGGTGACTGTGATCCTGCCTGCATGTGGGCTGAGAATCAGACATCTCATGTCGTCCTGTCCCCCATCCCGTGTCCCCCCTCCCCCTCCCCCCTGCCTAGCAAGTGGGAGCCAGTGAACTACACATCTTGTGAAAAGATTGGCTGTGTTATTTAGTATGAGCTCTCCATATGCAAGGATAAGGACAACCATTTGGAAGAAAACAAGAGACAATATGACAGATAGTGAAGATCCCTGGTTGTACAGCTTTGAAATTTATGCTTTCTTATGCCCTATTCTGTTCTGTTTTGTTGTGTTTAATTTTACTCCCTTTTAAAATAAAATTAAAAAAAAACTGAGAGGGCATGTTGGTTACAAAAGGGGAGAGAAGCCAGGCGCGGTGGTGAACATCTACCTGTACTCCCAGCGCCCTGAGAGGCTGAGGCAGGAGGGTTACAAGTTTGAGTCCAGCCTGAGCAATTTAGCACAATTCCATTTTTAAAAAGGGCTGAGGACATAGCTCAGTGCAAAGGTCCTGAGTTCAATCCCCGGTTAGGGAAGGGAGGGAGTAAGGGAGGGAGTAAGGGAGGGAGTCAGAGAGAGACAGAGACAGAGAGACTGAGAGACACAGAGAGAGAAAAAGGAGAGAGAGGGGAACTAACTAGGGCTGGCAGATTTAGCAAATAAAAATATGGCAAGCCCAATTAATTCCGAGTTTCAGATAAACAACAAAGAATTCCAGTATGAGGGGACATACTTCTACACAAACAATTATTCAGTGTTTATCTAAAATTCCAATTTAACAAGATGTCCTGTGTTTCATCTGGAACAATGCAAGAATAATCTTCTTAATTACCTCAAAACATGGGAAATTCACCAGAATTCGGAGACACCCGCAGGGGATTTACTGATCCTTGAAACAGAACCAACAGTAAAAGCGCATAGGTTCTGCACGGAGGCAATAATTATTAGTGAGTTCCAGTCCCCTGTGAGCCCGGGAATAAGCCGGGATCCCTCTCTTCCCCAGGGGACTGCAGGGCAGAGGGATGAAAGGCCTGCGGGGTGGGGGGCCGCCCCAGGGTCCCACCCCGTCCCCACCTGCAAAGCTGCTGGCCCAGACTGGGTGGGAGCAGGGGGAATGGAGGGCACCTGCTACTGCCTCCACTCAATGTCATTTGTCCCCTGCCCTGGGCTGTTAAACACAGGCTCCCCCGGCTCAGCTTCCAGCTGCGCCCCCAAGGCTGCTTGGCCTTCCAGGGGGTGCTGGGATTTGCATCCTGGCATTTGTTAAGCAAATGAAGCTGGGGTGTGGGAGCCGCCAGGGCTCCTGGCCACTCTGGGAGGCTGGGGGCGCCTCTTCCTGGACAGGCTGGAGAAATGGAGGCTGGAGGTGTCTTTTCTCCTGGACCATCTTCACTGAGTGTGGACAGCACATATATCTGCTCTCTCCCATCAGTTCCTGGGAGGGGACATCTGAGGTCCTGCCGCTTGCTTTGCGTTTTCCACAAGCACAGTGAGATTCCGGGACTCCGGAAGTTTCAGCCTCAACACTGTTGAATCCTGGGGGCTCTGGCAGACCCCGAGGCCCAGGCTGTATGCCAGGCTGACCCCGGCGATACCAAGTGCACCCTTGGGCACCGGAGAGAATGAAAAACAAACTAAAAGAGGAACTTGGTCTGTGGACACTGGGGAACAGCACAGGGTGTCTTTGGCTCAGTCCTGCTCGAGGCGTCCAGACCCCACCCCAGCAGGCGCTGGGAGGCAGAGACCCTGACGAAGCTGCCGAGCCTTAGTCACCATCGGGGCAGTGGCAGGTGTCACCCACTCAGGCCTGGCTTGGGAGGAGGACTCAGAGCCTCAAGGAGACGCATGGTCCCCATATCCTCTGGTCCTCGGGTCTCCAGGCCCTCGGGTCCGCTCACGGTCTCTCCTGATCCAGCCCGGGTTTTCTCTCTTGCCTCACAGCTTCCTAGGCAGAAGATAAGGAACCATGATTTCTGAGTCCCCGCCTCAGGCCTCCCTAACTTTAGCACCCGCTCAGGACAGCCCCCCAGCTTTAATCGCTGAGCAGACCCCATGACAGCCAAGCTGATGCATGTAAACTGGAAATCTGGGTTACACCAAAAGCTAGCTAGGAGCTTCACTTCATGACACAGGGACCCTCGCCTCTCTGCAAATGGAGTCTCCACTGGGAGGTTACAGAGGTATTTGGGACATTAATCAGTGTATAAAAGTTCCCTTGGCATTGAGTTATTCAGAAAAGGTGTGAGGGTGACGGGGTCTCTCGATGTCACCAAATACAGTTGTACGGATTGTGCACTTGACAAGTACAGGGCCATAGAAAGGGAGCGGTCAATTCACGGACACACAGGTGTCTTCGCGGTTATCTGTAGCTCTGCTGACTGCCTTGTTCTAACCGGAGCGCAGCCATTTTCCAGCTGCTGGTGGCCAAGTCCCCCAGGAAAGGCGCTGTTTTCTCAGTGCTGCCTGGGCCTGATTTGACCTTGACTGGACCAGGAGGGGAGCAGGGTGGGGTCAGAGATGAACCCGGGTTCATCTGAGGTCACCACAACAGCCTGGGGCGGGGGACACCCCAGCATTGCGCACCTCAGGGCCACCGTACTCCTGACTCTGGCTGGGGTGAGGCCTGTAGGTGACCGACAAGGTCCCGGAGGCGGTCCCGGGGGCGGACAACGGAGCAAAATCCAGCGTGCAGGGTGCAGACCTGGATGGGGGAAGCCAAGGAAGCCGGGTGAGGGGACACGGAAGAGCGTCACAGAGAGGCCAGGATCTGAGCCCTGGCTTCCTCGCTGTGTGACACGGGGCAGGTGGCTGCCCTCTCCGGGAGCCTGGGGACAACCCTGCACCAGGGAGCTCACCTCGGACACTGCACGCCGCACCTGCCCGGCTGCCGGTGCTCAGACCACGGGCTCCAGGCTCCAGGAGGGGTGGCAAGGCCCGGCTTCCCCCCCAGGCAGTCTCCGAGGGACTTAGGACTTCGGGGGGCTCACGTTTCCCGGTACTGGGGGTTGAACCCACGGCCTGGCTGTCACTTGGAGCTACACACCCAGCCCTTTGTATTTTTTTTTTCAATTTGGAGACAAAGTCTTACTAAATTCCCCCAACAGGATTCAAACGGGCACACATCTGAGCAGGGTGTGGTGGTGCAGCCTGTGATCCCAGCACTCCGGGAGGCTGAGGCAGGAGGATGGCAAATTTGAGCCCAGCCTGGGCAATTTAGTGATTTAGCCAGATCATGTCTCAAAATTTAAAAAAGAAAGAGCATCTGGGGATGCAGCTCAGTTGGAAAGTCCTGGGTTCAACCCTCAGGATCATAAACAAACAAACAGAATTCACACCTGCATGGGTAAGGTTTTTGCTGTCAAAGAGCAACCATAGATTTTTGTTTTTTCCAAGCTTTTTTCCATTTCAGAATTGCAGATAAGGAACTCTGAGCCTATGTGATTTCTTTTCTTTCTTTCTTTCTTTTTTTTTTTTTTTTTGGTCTTTTTGAGACAGGGTCTTGCTATGCAGTTCAGGCTGGCCTTGAGCTCACTTTGCAACCCAAGCTGGTCTTGAACTCACAATGATCCTCTTGCCTCAGTCTCCCGAGTGCTGGGATTACCGGCATGCACCATCTCGCCCGGCTGTTTCCAGATAGTTTTGAACACAACAGAACGTGGAAATGACAGGGAGTGGGGCTGCAGTTTTGGTGAAAACCTCATCACCTGTTTTGTGCACATCAACTAAGGTTGTACGGCAGTGCTCCTGGTGCCAAGCAGCTGCGACGGTGGCAAAAAAGTTGTGGAGACAATGCAAATGTCTGTCTAGAGGGGACACGTACAGATACAGTGCTATCCTCACACCAACAGAACGCTGTGCGTGGGTGACAAACTGGAGAAATCTGTAGTTGGCAGAGGAAGAAGTAACGATGCCCGGTTTCGATCAAAAGCAGGCAAGACAGCAGGATGCAGCATATGGGATCATGACATAAAAATAAAAATACATGCCTGTCTGCACATGCTAAGAAACTGTGGCAAGGTGTTACCTGACTATTAACATCTGGGTGGGGTGGGGCTTCCCGGAAAGTTTTACTTTCCAGTTATGCTTCTCTCCATCGGAAGGTGTTCTGGGGGATGAGGGTACGTTGGGTTTTAGAAGCAGAGAAAGTAATAAAATTGATCATCCTATGGAAAAGGCAGGTATAAAACTATATGTACACAGATGACACCTCTTTCAGGTGGGCTAAAGTGTCATGCTGCAATAGAGACTTTCCTGTCCGGAGCCACGAGGTGACTTGTCTCCCTGCATAGGACACACCTAAGGGTCCCCCACATGCCTGGGCTCTAGTGTCCGACCTGACAAGTCTTTAGTACCCAGAACTCCACAGGACGCTCTCATACCCTGCTTCTAGTGTGAGTCCCAAGTAACACGGGGTGACAGGAAGTGTGGGGTCAGATGTCCACTGAACTTTTACTGCAGGAGAGTCAAGACCAGCAGAGAAAGCCAGGTTGGCCCCCACACTGAGTCCTGCTCCTGAGAAGAACATCTCCTATCACTGCTGGTCTCAATGAAAGGGACACAGAACACAGTCAAACCTGACAGGTCCCCAGGCAGAGCTACAGCAGCCAAGACAGAAATAAATGCCTGCCATTTTAATTCACTGGGATTTGAGGGTTGTTTGTTACGCAGCATTATCCTTGGAGCAATAACTAATACAACCTGCATCAGAGTATGAATAGAGACCTATAATTAAATGATAACCCTGATTAGTGTACCAGACTTCTGTCCTTCAGTTTTTATTGTTGCCTCTCTCTTGTTGAAGGGATGTCCACTGTGGACCAGGAGGTCACTCAGGCCTAGCCCATGAATGTCACAGCATCTCCTATGACTGTAATTTGGGAGGAAATGACCAGATCCCTCCTCCTCCAGGATCCCTCCCATTTCTTTCCCTTTTATTCTTTTTAATGGTAGTGGAGATTGAGCCAAGGGCCTTTGCACTGACTTACAACAACCCCAGATCTTTTTTCTTTTTTAGAAAATAAGGTCTCATTCAGTCACTAAGTTGTCTAGATCGAGCTTGAACTTGCAGGCTTCCTGCCTCAGCCTCCCACAGCACTGGCAGTTTTGAGCTTCTCTTTCCGACCCCTCCCCCAGACCTTTGCAGCTCCACCGCCCTCAGCTGCTGGGCCCAGGCCCTGTGATCACCGGCGACCCTGCCCCCGCAGCATGCACTGCTTTAGCTGGGTCTGCTTCTGCTTCCCAGAGGCTCATCCCTGGGCTGCCCTGGCCTATGACCCCAGGGACCCAGGTCCTGCCCCCTCCTTTCCTTCCCCCTTTCAGTTTATTTTCTATTTTATCTCGATATCAGGACTTGAATTCAGGGCTTTCACACCAAGCTTTATCCCCAACTCTTTTTATATTTTGAGTCAGGATCTCATTAAATCCTAAATTGCTCTGGCTGGGCTCAAGTTTGCAAGCCTCCTGCCTCAGCCTCCCAGAGTGCTAGGATGACAGGGCTGCTCCCCATCTTCCTTTTAATCTCCAAAGGGACACGAGGGTTTGGCCCACTTCCTGAGGCCTGAGAATCCCCTCCCACCATGCCATTCTCTGCACCGAGTCTGCACCTGGCCCAGCGCTGGAGGGGACTTTGAGCCCACAGCGCCTCCCTCTGATAAATCCTGAGTTTTCTTGGGGGGCCCAGCAAGGCTGGGGCAGCCAGGAAGGGAGTCCTTCTGAATGATCAAGGGGTTTTCTGATC
>PVJX010045362.1:0-12753 GCA_004027295.1 Dolichotis patagonum | reverse complement strand
CTTTGCTTCTGACACCTCCATTTCCTCTTTCATTTCTCCTTGTATTTGTTGTGTTTACCTACACTATATGCCATAAACCTCAAGTTACTCGTTTTGTTTTTGTTTTTGGTTGATGATTTAAGTTTTGGATCTAGTTTCCAATTAAGTATATTGTGAAGTGTTAACAGCACAAGTGATGGGTTAACTTTAGAATAGTAATTGGTGTTGGGGGGTGGGGTTTGCAAGAATCTTTATTTTATTTTTTTGGATGAAATTTTTATCTATTATATATTAAACATTCTTGCTGCTGCGCTGCAAAGCCATAGCAGATTTGAGATGCTGTTGAGGGCCGAATTATTCTCCATTGTGAGAGATGTCCTTGAGTTAAAAAAGCCCTACCCAAAACTGAAGTAGGGAGGGGGAGAGCCTTAGCCTCTGACAGCCTCAGCCACCTCCCTGAAACCTTTGCCTTTTGAAAGCAGGTCACTTTCAGTGCGATGTTGGACACTACAGGTATCTGTCCCTGGGCCAGCAGGGACTTGTGATGCCTTCTTCATGACCTGGCTTCCCCCCCTACCCATCCTGTGGTTTTTCTAATGGATTTTCAGGACTTTTGTAATCTCATAAGTATCCAAGCTCCACTTCCTAAATTTTAAGAACTTTAATTGAAAGTTTAAATTGAAGGTGCTGTTTGTAGACTTATCACCCAATGAAAGCCCTGCCATCATGACAAATCCTTGAGTGTTCCCTTAAGATAATGATGCTGGTCATCTCAGCTTCAGCATCTCAGTTTTTGTTTTTGGGTTTTTTTTTGTTGTTGTTCTTTGTTTTTTTAATGCTTGGCTCTCTCTGCTGACCTCAGAGTTTCCTGGCTTTTCTTCCCTCAGTTCCTTCTCACACTTTGCTGTCCTGTGTAGTGATTTGGTGAGAGACATTGTTGCTTTGTTCCCCATTCCACACACCCTCAGAGTCACCCCTTCTCCCATACCACATATGAGTTTCAAGTTTTATTATTGCAATAAAAGTGCTTTATGCTGGCTTTTCTCAGCTCTGTGTCATGGTGGTTACTTTCACATGTTGCTACTGCCATTTGGTGCAGGGGGAAGTGACGGGGGAGGTAGCAATAGAGATAGTATCCAGCGTTGAATGTTAGCAGAACTGCAGCAGTGAACATCCCTCCCCATTGGCCACTGTGGGTTGGGTGAGGAGGAGGAGGTTTGGCCATAGGTTCACAGCCAAAGGAACTGTGTGGAGGTCAGGCTGGGATAGTCAGGGAGTATCCTACCTCCTCCCCCATCATCACATGTCCCTAACTGTGTTCTGGGTGAAACGCTGTGCCTGGTTCTTGGGTTACAAAGAAGAGAGAGAGATCCACCTCTCAAGGAAGTCACAGTGAAGTTGGAGAACTGATGAATTACAAAGGGCAGATTTTGGTTTTAAATTGTTCCTCAGTGACATGTGGTGTGGAAAGACTGCCATGTAGAGTCTGAGTGATTACAGTACCTTCCTGGTCCTTAGCCGGTATGTGCCAGTGTCATTCTTTCCTTGCTGAAAGTTATGGAGGCCAGAAAATTACTCTGTTGCTTTCTGAATTGCTCTGAGAGCCACTGATTTTAAATAGGTTATTTAAGTACTTGATAAATGACTTTCTAAATTCTTCCTTTTGGTTTTAATTTATATTGCTGGAGTAATATTCCAGGGTCATGTCTTATTTCCTCCCAAGTTCTTTTTTAAAATTTGTGAAACAAAGTGATGAATTGTTTCAGTAAATACTATGTTCTAAGCTGGGCATGGTGGCACACACTTGTAATCTCTGCACTCTGGAGACTGAGGCAGGAGGATCACTGAAAGTTCAAGACCAGCCTGGGCTACAAAGTGAGCTCAAGACCAGCCTGAACTGCATAGTTTGACCCTGTCTCAAAAAGATGAGTAAAGATTATATTACCAAAATATTGCTGTACCTATTTTTTACATAAATATGTAGATACAAATTGACGGATAGATACTATTGTCACATTTCGTAGTAAATGGCAAGCATCACTACAGTTCCTCCAATATATATATCATAAACTAGTGTGCAGTGTTTGCACTTTTGTACCACTATCAAAATGTGGAACATCATTGGCTGCGTATGGACTGAAACCTCCAAAAACTTGTGAGCTAAATAAATAAACCTTCCCTTCGCTAATTTTGGGTGTTAGGTATTTTGTCTCAACAATAAGCAATAAAGTAACCAAGTCACACAAAGTCACCTGGACCTTCCAGCCTGTGATGTAGTAACCTCCATAGCCCTCTAGGCATGCGGTAGTTCTGTAAAACAATCTAGGCTGCCACATACTAGCATTGACTCAGCTCTAGTATCCACCAACATTACTATATACTGCACACTTTGTGGGGATCAGCAGATAGTCAATTCCACATGTGGCCTCTGGCCTTCCAGGACCTTTAAGACTTAGATTCCTTGACTTGCTTCCTATCAGGGTAAATGGAGGCCAGTGTTATTTCTTCCTGCTTCCTTTGGACTGCTTTGGCCTTCTGACCCTTGCCCATCTGCTGGTATTGCAGCTCCCAAACCAGGTGAGCTGCTGTCATCCACCAATTTATCAGTCTGATTACCTGATTTTGAGACCCTCTGCACATTCTACAGAATCCATCTCACAGAGGGAGTGCTGACTGTGCTAGCTGTTTGAGACTTCTGTGGCCTTAACTATGTGTTACCAGCGCCATCGTCTCACAGTTGTAGCAGCCACGTGGGCACTGTTTTAACCACCTGCTTTAATTGTTTTGCCAGCTCTCACAGCTCCATAGCTATATAGGTCCTGTGCATTGTGTGCCAGGTGACCCTCTGTGCTGGGGGTTTCTCTGCCTTCACTTTCTGATGAATAGCTAGCCTAGCACACAAAACCAGGGAATTTTCACAGAGTTTTTCTCTGACATGAGCACTTATGCTTCTGGAGACATTTCTGGAGAAAGTAGTGCTTCCCATCCCTTACAATATGAACTCTGCAGCAGCCAGCCATTGCTCAAGGTCCTCCTCTATCTTGCCAGACAAGCCTCTCGATTTACATGGCGGACAAGAGTGAATAGCAGCTAAGCAACCTGCCTCACTGTGGGAGGAATTTGTCTTTTGCTACTAAAGCTTGCAAGACATCCCTGGGCTCCAAATGGATTGATTCTCAGTCCTCTGGGGCCTTCCAGGCTGCCAAGAAGATGCCTACAGCTAGCCATGGTGGGGCTGTATTAGCCATTTGTCGAGGTTCTCCCTCACCTTCAGGGACTGTTTCCACAGCCAGTTGTCAGCCTGCTCAGAGGGCCCATGGGAGGTTTTTGCAGGTGGGGTCCCTAGGTTAAAGAATTTACATGTGCAAGACATCAGAAATAGCAGGCAGCATGGAGCAGAACAGAGCTCAAGAGCACAAGAGCTGCCTGCATCTTTATAATTCTTATCTCATATTTACATTCTTACATAGTGCTATAACCAGTGCATGCATGTTTACCTGTTCGAAGTCATGGTTACATAACTGTGTGCCTGCACTGGACAAGCAGGACACCTGTGAGTTTTGAAGAAGTCTGAGTGATTCCCCACACCCAGTAAGAGTGCTGAAATTAATTTGCATAATAGGTACAAACCTGGCAATATTGGCCAATATCCATAGCAATAATTGGTTACATTCCAACAGCTACAATGTACATTTCTGTGGACAAGAATCTACTTTATCAGTTTCCTTCAATTTCTATAACTGTAAAGTAGCTCAAAAGCAATTAAGATGGAGACAACCTTGAAAAATGGACTGGATACAGCACCTCTGAAGAGCAGGGATTGACTTATTTCAGAATCTTTCAGGATGTTTATTAATATCCTATTGTCGGATACTTGGGTTGTTTCCAATTCTTTGCTTTTACTAAAATGAATTTTAAAGCCAATGTATCTTTGAACATGTAATCTTTCTTTCTTCTAAATGCCTTCTTCTAGGGTAAAATGCTAGAAGGGGAACTGTAGGGTCAGAAGAGATTTAATGTCTTAACTTGCATTGCCAAGTTGGTAGACCAGAGTTGTTTTTTACTTCCACCCTAAAAAACACCACCCACATCCCAATACAGAAAATGAGCCATTATTAATGAAGAATCTTCAATTTTCCAAAAGCCCTATGCTGTGAGCTGAAGGTTCCCACCAAGGTTTATGTGTTGGAAACTTGATCCTTGGTGTGGCAGTTTTGGGAGTAGGGGTCTAATGGGAGGTGTTTCAGTCATGAGAACTTTGCTCTCATAAGCAGATTAATAATATCACAGAAGTGGGTTTGTTTCTGTTACGACTGTGTTCATTATAAAAGGATGAGTTCTGTTCTCCCTTGCCCTCCTTCTCTCTCTTTGCCCTTCTTCTTCCAGGGTGTCACTGCAGAAAGGCTCTTGCTAGATACCAGCACCTTAATTTGGACTACCTTGCCTCTAGAACTGTGAGAAATAAATTTATTCTCATTGTAAATTACTCAGTCTGTGGTATTCTGTTAAAGCCACATGAGAGGGACTAAGATACCATCGTGTTCTGCCATCTCCCCTCATCTCATTGGATAGAATTAAATCTGTAGAGATTGCCTGGCCTGGGAAAGGACTCTGAGGCTGGGGGAGGCCACAGCTCCTGAACAGATTCTGTTAAGTGGGACCTAGCTGGAAGTGGTTTATTTTGCTTGGTTTCTTGTTTTACTTAAGAGACGTATGACAGTTATATTCACAGACTTGGACTCAGGAAAACTAATTCTGGTCCCTTCTGCTAAGGCATAGACAAGTTACGCTGTGTCTGAGTTATTTGTTAAGTAGACCTGAAGTGGAAGTGGAGACTGAAATGTTCGAAGTGATCTGTGAACTTTAAAATACTTCCCAACTCTAAAATGTTAATGAGTTGAAAATTGATGACTTGTATGAGAAACTTTCTGCCATGGTAGCCACACTCTAGCACTTAGCCACCCTACCGTGTGAAAACCATGATGAAATTTTGACTACAAAAAAGCATTCCATTGACCCCCCATCTATTCCAGGAAATGGCTTGCCACAGAAAACTCTCCACCCCCTTCCTCTTTTGAAATGTTCCCAAGTGGCTGCTTGCCCTTTGCAGCTAATCAAGGATGGCCAAATGTACTCAAAGACCGGTTAGTCTCCTGTGTTTCCATAGATTCTATCCTAATAGCACATCCACCGATGCAGCTCTGTCAGTATTTCCTCCTTGTACTTTATAAAACAGTCTGTCATATCTTTGAACCCCTGCTGAAACTAGATGAGTTACAGATAGGTTTCCTTACTACATGTTTATGTATGAATAGACTTCGTTGATTTTAGATTTAATTTTGTCTTTGACACTTGGGATGTGGGTGAAAATTCTGACCTTGACACACATCCTGAATAAATGTGGGTCACTTTGGTTGACAACCTTTTGACTGCATTCATTTCTTAAAGAACCATTGAGAAGTCAGTCAGTGTAGGGATTCTCCTTCAGACTCTAATTATATTCAGTGAATTAATGAAGGACAGCTGACATCAAAAGTGGATTAAAATTAAAATGCCAAGGGCAGCAGTGCCCTGGCTTCTGCCCAGAGTGTGTGATGAGTTCATCCAAGTTCCCTAAGTTCCAGACATGCATCATGCAGCTTGGTTACAGACCCAGCAGAGGCTGGGCTTGCTGTGGCAGCTGCCCTGTATGGCACTCAGTAAAACAGCTGTCAGCTTTTGTTAGAAAGGTAGAAATACATGCCAGTGGCTATGTTGGCAGGACCTGGTATATTGGATCTGTCTGCCAATAACTGCTGTAATTTTTCCTATTTTAACATTAATTTGTATATTTATCAAATCAATCCATGCCTAAGATTTAGGAAAATAAATTCATTTAATCATAGTATATTAATGATTATGTTGCTCTTGTAATCAATACTATTCTAGGTGTTAGAAGTGAATATAAGATGAGATGGAGGAAAGCCCTGCCAGCAAGGACCTTACATTCTGGTGAGGAAGACCAAAAACAGAGGGATAAATAATGTCAGGTATCCAAGTTCAATAGCAGTGAAGAGCGTGATGAAACCAAGTGAAGGCCTGGAGCAGAACTGTTGTAGGCTACTGGAACAGCAAGTGCAGAAGTCCGAGGGGTAGCATTGGGAAGCTGGAGACAGCAGCAAGATCAGTAGAGATGGAACAAAGATATGAGGGACAGAGTTGGGTGGGGCCAGGTAAAGCAACTTTACATTACAGGTCGAGTCACATGACAATGCCACAGGTGCATCTCAGCAAGGGACTGCTATCTGTTTATAAAAATCTCTGGAAAATTGGCTGAAATCTGATCTGCCAAAATGGTCCCCAGTGATTCCTCCACAGTCCTTGAATCTAAGATGGCCTTGTGCCTGCTCTGACCATAGGAGGCAGTGGAAGGCTGTTGTGGGACTTGCGAGCCCAGGCTTAAGATCACCAGCTTCTACTGTCTTCCAAAACTCTAGCTCCAGGCCCAGGCTGTGCAGAGGCCACACACAGGAAACTTGAGACTTAATATTGCAGCTGAGGTCTCCACCAACTGGTAGCATCAACTGCCAGCCAGCTGGTAGAGCCACTGTAGGCACAATGCCAGTGGAGCCTACAGGTACCCAAGCATATAGCCCAGCAATATCACATGGACAGAGGAACCATTCCACATAGCTCAGCAAAACCACAGCATGGTGAGGCCAAATAACTTAGTTCTGAAGTGGTTTATTTAACAGCAGTAGTTTTCCAAAACAGGCTATGAATGAACCACCTGGGATCAAGGCCAGAGATGATGGAGCCATTGACAAACGGTAAAAGTAAGACTAGTGAGTGGTCAGATTCAGGGAACACAGTATCAGTGCAACTTCCAGGTTGGAAAGTGATTGAGAATCTGTAAAAGACAGCAGTTCCTTGCCTGGGGCCTCCTCACTTCAGGCCACTCATTAGAGACAACTACTTTAAATTTAGCTCTGTTCTGACATCCACCACTGCAATGCACTAGCTTATATTATTGTTTTTTCTCTTACTTGCTTTTTGAGAAAAAAATTAAAATATATCCTCAAGTGGAAAAGTCCTCAATCAAGAAGCAAAACCAAAAAGATATAAAGGAAATTATTTATCTGACCACCTAAAAAAACACATTTAATAAAAGATAAGCCATATATTCTCACCATTATGATCTTCACATGAAAAAATGCCTCTCCTTCATCCCTTTTGAGAAAAGGAGGGGAGAAAAGAAGAAGCACCTGATGCAGAGCCCCAATTCCTACTCCGTGGGTGTGAAATATCTGGGACGCAACAGGTTTTAGGCATGCATAGTAGTTCTGTACACTGGCTGATTCACAGTCCTCTGCCACCTAAGAGGAAAAGCAAGGATTCTAGAAGGATGTTATTTCAGGAAGAAGCAGCACAAAAAGCACCTTGAATCAAGATGAGTTGGAAACCATTCCATTAAACACATTTTGGATTAGAAAAACGATGAACCATAATGAAAATATTTGCAAAATATAACAAAAATCTTATACCTTAAACATATAAACAATTCTAAAGTTTAAAAAAATCTAATAGAAAATTTCTATCATTAGATTGTTCTTAAGAGCTTCACAGTGAACACAACTGTGTCTTGTTATACCAGCTTAGACATCCCCTGCAATCAACGGATATCCCATGGCAAGTCAAAGTTCCAAGAAGGTAAAAGTAGACAGCTTGACAGTTTTTGTTGTTGTTGTTATTATTATTATTATTGGTACCAGGGATCAAACTCATGCCTCATGCTTGTCAGGCAGGCGCTTATACTGCTGAGCTAAATCCCGAGCCCAGGGCCATTATAACACTCTACCCCATGGCATCTAAAAATGCTTTTCTTTTTCCTTCATGATTGGTAATTTGGTAGTAATATCATTCTAATTATCATTAATAATTATTTTCTCTAGGAATGAAGGCATTACCACATTGTCTATGATCCCTGTCATTGAGAATGCCATCATGATTTCTGTTCCTTCATGTATGATCTCCTTCATCCTAATCTTTCAGAGTCTGATGTTTTATCTATGGTATGATGAAGTTTTGCAATCTGGCCTTGCATGAGTCTTTGTTTTCTTTTTATCTCCTCCTCTGCATTTCAAATTAATTATTCATTGATTTATTTTTGAAAAAGAACATTGGACATTCAAAAGTTAATTTTATTCTAAAAACATATCCTTTAGTTTGGAAGTCTTATATTGTTTCCTTGATAGAATTTTATACAAATCTGTTTTCTCACACAGAGAATAATGGCATTATTTTACATTTTAAAAAGTCCTTTTAATGCCTGGATTAACAGAATACAAATGAAGTCTGACATTAACTTCTACATTCAGTCTGTTACAGTATGTTGCTATGTTCCAAGGATGTGAAGAAATTATGACTGAGCACATTTAAAGAAAACTTGTATCTAAATGGCCAGCAGCAGAGAACACTATATAACCAGAAATACTTAGCATCTGAGTCTCTTAGGACTTTGCTAGATGGAAAATAGTCATCTTTTCTGGAAAGAAGGTATTCAAACTCACATTGGTAGGAAAAAAAAGTGGCTTTGTTTCCTTTCCAGTTCATTTGTTATGTCTGAGTACAGAAGTTTGTGAGGAAAACTGGCAGGGAAATCATGTTTCCAGCTTGTAAATATAATGTACCCAGAGAGAATGTACAATATCACATCAACCCTCAGTTGATTTGACAATTGCATCGCAAGACAAGTCAGCTTCCTTGAGTAACATTCTTTTACAACCAAGGTATGAGTTCCTGGGTTGAAACAATGGTGATGAACCTGTGGCACTTGTGCTGTAGCCAGCTATTTGTTATCACTGAAATGGAAGAAGACAAACCCTAGAGAAACTGAGATGTGGGTAAGACGGTGCAGTGAGGTGCTCAGCTCCTAAGAGGGCACCAGTGGTCAGTAGGGGGAGAAAGGGCAATAGTCATGCAGGACTGTGACTGAGTGGTTCAAGTGAAAGAGACTGTAATCTAGGAGTCTGTAGTAAATGGATCATCTTGGGGATGAGTCATTTTGCTGTGTGTAGTTTCCCATAATTCTGTTACTAACTGTAGGACATTAGCAGCAATATAAGACCAAAGTTACAGGCTTCTTCCGGCCGGGCTGTGGAGGCCACTGTGTAAAGTGAAGGACGTCGGCTGTGGAGTTTGTGTCTCTGGCGGGATTGAAATCATGGCAGGTCCAGAAACCGATGCCCAGTTCCAGTTCCAAGCATCAAAAAATACTTCAACTCTTACACTTTCACAGGTAGAATGAATTGTGTACTGGCCACATATGGAAGTACTGCTCTGCTGATCTTGTACTTCAAGTTTAGGTCTAAAAAACAGCCAGCTGTGAAAGCAACATAAGTGAGTTGGGGATCAAACCCAGGGCATTGTGCATGCTGAGACTACAGTGTCTGACTTCATCTGTTAAGTTCCCATGCCTGGAGGAGCTAATGTCAACTCATCATGTAATACTCAATTTGTACAATAAATTATGAACCTGGGAAAACAAGACCAAAGTTACAGACACTTAAAATTACCTAGCAAGAAAAAAAAAAATTACCTAGCAAGAGAATGGCCTTTTTTTAAAAAATGTACTTTGGTCTGAGCATGCAATTAATCAGTATATGACAGCAGATGAATTCGGATTAAATATAAAAGAAATCACCCTGGGCTGGGGATTTAGCTCAGCGGCATAAGTGCCTGTCTTGCAAGTGCATGGTCGTGAGTTTGATCCCCAGTACCAATAAAAAAAAAAATCATCCTTTTATTCTGGAATACTGTCCAAACCGTACACTGAAGTACTAAGTGGTACATCAAAATGTTCTTCTCTTGTATCAAAAATCGACAGATTCAGGAACAAGTGGCAGCAACAAGGTTGGCAAGCAGTACTGTGGGTAGTAGGCTCCTGGAGTCTTTCAGACAAGAGCAAACCATAGAAGATAGCATCAAAATGTAATGGAATACTACTCAGCAATAAAAAGGGATGAACTATTGATATGCCAGCAGTATGAATAAATCTCACAGATATTATACTGAATAAAAGAGCCAACTTACAAATAGTATACATTATTTTTTTCATGTGAAACTCTAGAAAAAACAAGTCAAATATATAGTAATGGATTAGTGGTTGTCTGCAGCTTGGGATAGAGGAACTGACTAGGAGGAAGAAAAGGGAACCTTTTAGAGTGACAAAAATATTCTCTGTCTTGATTGAGGTAATAGGTACATGTGTGTAACACTGTTGAAACTCATGGAAACACACTTTAAATGGATATACAGTGCTACCTTGGTTCACAAATTTAATTTGTCTCATGATTCTGGAAAAGATGGCCACATTAGTGTTTGTGCAGGAAAGACAGCTGTGGTGCTTATCACTCAGTGCACAGTTTGAAAAGAAAAACAGAATTTTTGAACAGTGTTTCCTAAGATTGCACCATGTTGGAATTTAAGGTGCTGAGCAAACCAGCAACCAGCCTGCCGCCCTGGTAAGTGGCTGTGGTCTGGCAAGCTGCGGCCACCCCAGGGCAAGTAGCAAGAAGCAACAGCGTTTCCTGAGATCCGTGCTATGTTGGAACTTAAGGCACTGAGCAAACCAGCAAGCAGCCTGCCGCCCTGAACTTTGGAAATGTAATGGTCAATTCATCAGAAAGAAATAGCAGGTGAATGTGGCAGACTTTGAGCAGCCTGAAGGAGAGAGACCGTGGTGCCTCAGGACCTGCACCATGTGGTTGACTCAGGGTGTCGAGAGAACAAGGAACTCCTCGCTTCTTTGGTGGGTGGCTCTGAGCCCGTTGGCACACAGGCTGAGAATCAAACATCTCATGTCCTCCTGTCCCCCGTCCTGTGTCCCCACCACCACCCTGCTTAGCAAGTGGGAGCCAGTGAACTACGTATCTTGTGAAAAGATTGACTGTGTTATTTAGTATGAACTCCCCGTATGCAAAGATATGGACAACCATTTGGAAGAAAACAAGAGACAATATGACAGATAGTGAAGATCTCTGGTTGTCTAGCTTTGAAATTTATGCTTTCTTATGTCCCATTCTGTTCTGTTTTGTTGTGTTTAATTTTACCCCCTTTAACATAAAAAAAACCCAAAATTTTCCGAATGCTTTTGTTTGTAAACCAAATTGCTCTCAAACAAAGACATTCATGAACACAGTCACCACTGTATTGTGTCCCATATAAATTATACTTCAGGATGTTGGGTTTTTTTTTTAAATGAGGTTTTGAGACTAGGCATGTTTCTTGGTGGTACAAAGTCCTTGTCTACTATGTATGAGGCCCTGGGTTCTATCCCCATCATTGAAAAAAAAGAAGAGGAAGACAAAGAAGTAAAAGAAGGAGGGGGTTCCATTTCTAGACAAGAAAGAGTGAATGGATTACATCCTATTCTCTTACTAAATACCTGTAATAACTTAAAACTCTGAACAAAGGCATAAAACACTACAGAAGACTGACAGTTGAAGGCAGAAGTCACAGGGCTCTATTTGTGCCTCCAGTTTATCTCAGCTTAGATAAACAGGAGGCACACATTCAGACTGGCCTTGGGCTCACTTTGTAGCTGGTCTCGAACTCACAATGATCTGTCTGCCTCAGCCTCCAAGTGCTGGGATTACAGGAGTGCACCATCATGCCCAGCAAAACTCACTTTCTAATAGCAAGCCAACTATACTTTCCCCATAATCTAATTGCCTTTCAAAAACCCCAGTTTGAATGCATGAGGCTTTGGGGGGACAACTAGATATAAATCATAACAGATGCTGTGGAGCCTGAGGGTTTGAGCCCTATTGACTATACCTGCCCTGCATGCAGCAGAAGAGACAAAGAGCAGCACTGATTCCTTTGTAGCTACATAGAATTTTAAATTACATTGATGTTCAAACTCACTGAGCACAAAAGTGAGCCACGGTGTGCATTCTGATCATAAGCAGGTTAACACTGAAGATTTAAAAAGGAGTCAGAGTCTTATAAAAGACCCAAAAAGTTCAGATAAAAGTGAATGTTGTCATAGCAGCATCAGGAAAAGTCAACTAGAATGAGAGAAGGTAACTGATGCCAACAAGGAGATGACACAGATGTTAGGACTGACAAGAATTTTTAAAGTACTTATCACTGCTTAAAAAATTGCAAAACAAGCAAGTATGAACACTCTCAAATGGCAGAAAAGATAAAAAGTCTCAGTAAAGAGGTAGATGATATTTAAAAATGGAAATTTTAGAACTGAAATGTATAACAAAAATAAACTCACTAAATGGGCATAAAAGTAGAATGTAGATGACAAAGGAAAGAAGCAATAGAATTCATAGTTAAACCAATAAGAGTTATGCAATTTAAAGAGAAACAATAGATTATTTTTAAGATGACTAAGAACTTTAGGAACCTGGGATAATGCCAAAAGATCTGACTTTTACATTGTAGGAGTCCTAGAAGGAAAGGAGAAAGTACCTTGCAGAAAATATACTTAATGAAATAATAGCTGAGAACACCCCAAATTTGGTAACAGACACAAGATTTTTTTTTAATTTTATTTAAAGAGAAAAAAAAACACACAAAAACAAACAAAACAGAAAAAGGGTAGCAACAATACAGAATTCCAAAGGCAAAAAATAAAAGAACCACAAGAACAACAACAAAACAAAAACAAAAACACTAAGAAATCACCACTTGATAAGTTACATACTGTCATCATTGGAAATAGTTGTTCAAGTTACAAAATTAAAGCACACAAAGTAGACATTCAAACAGTGAGACTAT
>PVJX010045361.1:0-12658 GCA_004027295.1 Dolichotis patagonum | reverse complement strand
TAAAGAGAAAAAAAGCAAAACAGAAAAAAGGGTAGAAATAATACAGAATTTAAAAAAAACATTAAGAAATCACTACTTGATAAATTACATATTGTCTTCTTAGAAATAGTTGTTCATGTTACAAAATTCAGGCATACAAAGTGAACAAACAGTGAGGCTATAAACAGTTCTGTTCAACGATCCAACAAAAACTTGGTAATATGGTTATCAATCCTACACGCTTAAACATACATACTGTTATATCCTTTAGTGCATTTTCTTTTCCTCCTTTTGCTTTTTAAGTACATTATCTGTTTAGTTATATCATGTTTTAGCTTGCTCAGTACCTTATTGATCTGTTTTGTTGTTGTTATTTCCTTTTTAATCACCTTATATAATTCTGTTGTTTTGTTTTTGAGTTTCTCGCCATCCATGTCACATGGATCAGCTTTGATGGAGTTGGGAGTTTTTGGAGGTATTTTGTTACCTTGTTTTCTCATGTTCAATTGTTTTATTTTATTTAATTTTCATTAACTTGGAGGTAGTAATATACAACAAAACAGGATGGAATAAAGCCAATTGACACAGTATAGTGAAATTGGCAGGTCACCAGGACAACAATAATAGGCACCATTGTATATCTCATTATCTCCAAAATAGTTGTTCTTCTAATAGGTACAGCAAAATCAAACGAAATACACAACTTTATAGAACACTTCAAAACAGAATATTGAATAGAGCAACACCATTACTCAGGACAAAGCAAAACAGCGATAAAAATATCTGCCTTCAGAGATAGTAGAAGGAAACTCCCCCAACTTGCTGTACCACATATGGTCACCTCCCAAGAGATACCCATTGGGATCCCTGGATCCCGATTGTTGGGGGGGGGAGATATGGTATGCTTGATTCTAAGCCCGGGCCCCGGTAGGCAGCAGGCTGGTTACTGGTTGGCTCAGCACCCTAAGTTCCAACATGGCGAGGATCTCAGGAAACGCTGTTGCTTCTTGTTTCCCCGCCCTGGGTTGGCCTCCTCCCAGCCTTTTTAGTTTTTGAGACAAGGTCTCACTAAGCAACCCAGGCTGGGTTTGAATTTGCAATCTCCTGCCTCAGCCTCCCAGAGAGCAGGGATTACATATGTGCACCACACCCTACTAAGTGTGATTTCTTCTTTATATCCTCTGTGCCCTTAAGATTTTGTGATGTTGATATGGAATCTCTTCAGATACAAGTAGACAAACAATAGACAGAAGGTGAAAATGATTTATTTTTAAAGCACATCAAAATTTTAGAAAGATGGAATTTTTTGAAAGGTACAGGAGAAGGTAGATAAAAAACTTTTATTCCAGTCACTGATGTACTCTCTGACCAGTGAGTAAACCTCTGGCTGTCTGAGTGCAGTTCCACCAGCTATGGCATGTCTCTGCTCCACATGAGAAGGGGTACCACGCTGCACATCTCCCATTCACATCAGAGTCCACGTGGCAGAGGTCCCTGGCAGTTGTGCAGTGCAAGTATGAGCAACTGGAGGAGGCAGCCTTGCTGTGAGACAGAGAGCACTGTGGGTGTCATGGCAGGATAAAAGGGCAGGAAGAAAGAAGTCTCTTTCCTTTGGAGGTGCTCCAGTCTTCACCATCACCTTTGGATGTTGGTCTCCAGCCTTTTCAACCTTCCAACATTGGCTTTCCAATACAGACTTATGCTGGTGCTTTTGCAGTGATCTTCCAGGCCTTCCACCTTCAGCTGCTGTGGACCCTCAGCTCTCCCATGCACTGAACACCATCTTGGATTCTTTGTCCCTGATCTGACAGATGGCCATTGGGACTCTTCTGGTTTTCATCTTGTAAACTTACTTATAAATCCTTTGTATGAATGTAATTTATATAAAATCTCTTCCTCTAGAAAATTCTAACTAACACAAGTTTGGTACTGAGAGTGGGGTTATTACTGTAAATACACCTGACCACATGGTTAAGAAATCTTTGAAATTAGTTCATGGAAGGAGTTTGAAAAGTTTTGGAGGATGTTGGCTAGAGAAGCCCTAGAATGTGGCAATCTGTGCTTCATGGGAGATTCTGGTCAGAGTTCAAAAGACCAAAATTCTGATTTTTAAAAAATGCAGAGGGTAAAGATTGGGCTCAGGAGATTTCAGCTGGGAACAGGGAATACACTGGCAGTTGGACTCAAGATTATAAGTGTCATTCTCTAGCAGAAAATGTTTCTACATTTTGTTCATGTCCTGAGACTTCACAGGGTACTTCATTGAGATTAAGGGCAGGGAAGTTATTAGTCTGGGGGAAGGATTTCAAGGCAGTCTAATGTTGAGGCTGCATCATGAAAACTGCCGACAGCTTTCAGCCGTATCTCCCATGAGAAGCAGAGCCAAAGAGCAGAGCTGAATAATTGGAAAATTTTTTTCTAGTAGCTAAGAAGGAAGCTCTATAAGGGGTCTATAAAGTTGTGGCTAAGGAGATCTTGGCTGCTAAATGATTACCATTTAAAAGAAGCAATGAGCCAAGCATGGTAGCACATGCCTGTGATCTTAGCACTTGGGAGGAAGTGCTGTTGGGAGCTCAAGGCCAACCTGAACTGCATAGTGAGACTCTGTCTCAAAAAGCCCAAACCAAAAATAAATAAATAAAATTAAAAGAAGTCATATACTTCAAGTCAGGATAATAGTAAAGATGTCTTGAGGACATTTCAGAAATCACCAAGACCTTGCTTTTTACAGGCTTAGGAGTGCAAAAGTGAAAGACTTGCTTTGAGAAGAGAGCCCAAGGTTACAAAAGTGAAAGACTTGGCTTTGAAAGGAAAGCCCAGGGTGCTGTGCTCTTTCTGGATTCAAGAGGGAAATGTTTCCCAGAGTCCAAACATCCAGGACTTGGAAATCTCTGCAGCCATGATTCAGTGGGGCCTGGCTACTGCTATAGCTGGCTGTCGACCTTGGCATCATCCATGTGGTGCTAGTTTTATGGGTGTAGAATGTAAGAGCTGTGGGCTCAGCGAGGCTTCCACCCAGATTTTAGAAGGAGGACTGGGAAGGTAGGCATTGTGACTCAAAAACGCAATGAGTGAAACTGAAGCTGGAAACACAGTGGAAAACCCAGGAAGTTGGAGAAGCCAGGAATGTGAGACATCTAAGGAAAGCCACAGGTAGTGATCAAACTCAGCTAAAAAAAGAGGGCATGAAGGCTGCAACCAGCAATGCCATAGTGTTGGGATTATAGGCACTATCAGGCCCAGCAGAGTTGGGATCTTTAATCACCTCCAAAGATGGTATGTGGAAGCTTATTTGCCAGCCTGGTGCTGTAGGAGGTAGGGTCTTGGAAGAAGAAGCCTGGTTACTGGGGTTGTGCTGTTCAGGGGACATTGGGGCCCCCAACCCTTCCTGTCCATATTTGCCTCCTAGCCATTATGAGGTGACCAGGCTTCCTGCACTGCAAGCTCCTGCTGTGATGTGCTGCCACAGGCCAGAAAGCCACAGGACCACCTGACAGTAGACTGGAATTTCTCAAACTGTGAACTAGGGCCTCAGGTATTTTGTCACAGCCACAGAATGCTGACACACTTTCATTGTTCAAGATACTTAACCTGCAGCTTCCAAAATATGCTAGAACAATGATTTCACTAGAGAACACTTTGCAGCCATTTGCAAAACAATTATCTTTCTACCTGTGTAAATCTAGGCCATTCTAGATGAGAGAGGTGTCATTTTTTTTTTTTTTTTGGTCTTTTTTGAGACAGGGTCTTAAGCAATTCAAACTTACTTTGTAGCCCAGGCTGGTCTCAAATTTGCAACAATCTTCCTACCTTAGCCTCCCAAGTGCTGGGATTACAGGCATGCACCACTACGCCAGCTGAGAGAGGTGTCTTGCTATGTGGTTTTGTGTAGTGCATAACCTGAACCACGTCCATGATTTCCCACACCCCTGGACAAGATGTTTAGAACAACATAGCTATAAACTGGAACAGAAAGGAAGCATGTTTGGACATGGTTGTAATTGGCTACATATAAGCACACACACAATACCGTAGGGATGACCATGCTGTCCAGGTTTCCCACAAGCTGTCCAGCCTCACAGCATGTGAATTCTAGCCCACTCCCCAACAGGTCCTCCACATGGGTACACTTGCCCCAGAGTCCTGGAGAGCAGTCTCCTGGACCCAGTGCCAGTGCCACCTTCAAAGGACAGAGCTGATCTGCAGGATCCCTGCTCCTCAACTGGGAAGTGTGGATTAAACTCAGTGCACAGCTGGTTATGTAACTACTTGCCCCACACAGCCCCTGCGATAATCAGCCTTAGTCAGCTGACTGTGGCCCCAATCCCTGAGAAGCTGCTTGCTTACATAAGGTGTGCCATTGCTTGGAGGCTTAAAATGCACCCTTATCCTGCTCCCTCCCCTGCAGGTCCTTCTCCCCCACCCTTTCCAGCCTCCCCCGTCACACTTCTGACACACGGGGTTTCCCATACACAAACCTGTGATGTCCATCAGACACCGAGGCTGCTTAGCCAGTCTGGGCTCAAGCACATGCTAGCTGAGAGAAGCCTGTGTTCATCAGAGGGTTCAAATTATCACCTAAAAATAAATCACCTAGCTCTGCCATGACTGCTAATCCAGGAAGCGAGGGGGTTCACCTCAGAGTTGTAGATGAGCTGTGGCCAAGTTGAGAACTTCCTGCCACTAGTGCGAAGGGCAGCCTGGGGAGGTAGTGAGTTCCCTATGGCTGGAGGCAAGTAAGCAGGACTTGGGGGTGAGGCTAAGATTCCCGCACCAGATGGAGCCTGAGCCATGACTGGTGCTGACACAGGGTCTGCTGTGTGCCAGAGGTGGTACCGTGCAGAGATGACAGAGGGGTCTGTCTCCAGTGCTGCATTCTGTCTCTTGAGAAAGGCCTTGGAAGCCCCAAGCTCATAGAGGAGCCCGGGGCTCAGTGAGCAGGAGCATTGCTCAGTTAGCAATGTCCTTGGGATTCAGAAGGGTGAACAGAAGCCATGTACCAGCAACACAGCCTCATGTGTTCCCTGAACTTTGAGCAGGGACCCTGTGCAGGTGGAAATGCCCCACTTGGCACCACATAGGGACATTGCATGGCAGGCAGACACTGCAGTGCAATGCCAGCCCAGCCCATGCTGCTTTGATTGCCAGCCACTGTCTGACAATCCCTAACCCTGAGGCTGACCAGTCCCATCACTGCCACTTCCTGGGAATGACTGTCTATTCCATCCTTGTTGAAAAACAATCCCAGAGAGAGGCAGAGATGCTCCCCGGGGCTGTGCCAGGGTCTATGAGAACAAAGTCTTAAAAGTGGACCATAGCTCCTTGGTCCAACCACCAAATCTGTCTTTTGGTGAAGAGGGGACACTAGGGTGACAAAGGCAAGGCCCACAGGACCTTGGCCAGACAGCCACATGGGGAAACTTGAGAGGTGGCTCTGTGTCCTGTCATGTGGGGCTGGATTGTGCACAGCACCTGCCTAGGAACAAAGTCAGGGACCTGCTCCCCACAACAGGTGACCTTGGACACCACAGACACCACCCCTTCCAGATAAGCCCAGGGCTCGCTCCCAAAGTGATAATTTGGGCGAGTTTCCAATCCTGAGTGGACCCTGAGCCGCTGCAGCTTCCGGGCTGGACTTCAGCCTTTCTTCTTGGCACGGGAGCTAGAGGCTGCTGAACACTCTAGAAACTGCTCACCCACACCTGCTTGGCCTCAGATTGCTTTTTGCTAACAAAATTTTTCCCAGAATCTCAGACCATCAAGAAGAAGGAGCACAGGCTATACAGGGGGATGGGTTGTGAACCCTCTAAACAACATGCAGCACTCTGCGTGTGCAGCGGATTCTCCGTTTCCTGCCATGCCTGGTTCTGCTGGCTCCTCGTGGACACTGCCGGGAAGGGTTAAGAGGGGCTGTGGTGCCTGAGATACTCCAGGATACTGTGCTTGTCACATCTATTTCTGTCACCTGTTTGCCTTCCTAGTGGCTTTGTTGCTGTGGCTGACATTTAAATGCGTTTGCATCGCAGAGCCCACACCAGCTGGCACTGGGGGGTGGGAGGTGGTGAGGGGGCCCCGCCCAGCAGATGGAACCAGTGCAGCTGCCTGGATGGCAGTGTGATTGGGAGCATTGGGCGTTGCCTGGGAACACTGGAAGTGCTGTGAAGAGAGAGCTGGTGCTGCCATGGAACTAGGGGGCCCAGGACCACCTGGTTCCCACCTGACTCTTCTGGTGTGTGTTGTGACCTGGGCCTCTGACCTATCACTGTCTTGGCCACGCCCCACTGGCTGTGAGCCCAGAGCAGCCATGGTGCCAAGTCAGGCCACAGTGTGTGTGGTACCCTGTGTGCCCTTTCCAGCAGCAGTGGAAATGAAGTATTTCAAGACTTTTAATGACTTTGCCCAGTGTGGTGATGCATACCTGTCACCCAGCACTCAAGACACTGAAGCTGGAGAATCACCATGAGTTCAAGAGAAGCCTGAACTACATAGTAAGACCCTGTCTCAAAACCCAACTAACCTATAACTTGGCTCTCTGGCCTTAGAGCCCATACAACCTGCAGGCTCAAAAACTGCAGAGCACAAACTGAGCTCTGCTACCTTCAGCCAGAGGCTTGGGGCCTCCCACAAGGGTGGGACCTAGGAACTCTCAGGACCAAGTCTCAGGTGCACAGGATGGAGGCATGTGGGCCTCAGACACAGACCACAGATGCTGTCTCCAGGTGCAGTAGCCTTTGCCACGGCCCTTGTGTGAACCATGACTTCCGGGTCACCTCAGTCACAAGTCATTATCCCCGGATGGCATCTGACTGGCCAAGCTGGCTCTGTGCCTGCTTAGCCTGGCAGAATAGGCACCTGATCCACAGCTTTGACTCCACTGCCATGAGGGTGACAGGTTCTTAAAGAAGAATATGGTATTTTTTTTTCCAAATAAAAAGAGTAAAAAACACTGGGCAGGCAAGGAAAACTGACGTCCCTGTGCCACTCTGTCTCCTTGTGCCCTGTTCTCTCTTGAGGACAGGGCCAGACCTTTTGAGGACAGTTGAAAGGGTTCAACAGTGTTCCAAGGGTGAGGACCAGGCTCTCAGCAACTCACACCCAACTTTGTCAGCAATTTTCCAGAATTGTTTTCTATTAGAGGCACAAAAACAGCTATTATTGGCCAGATGTTCCTGAAGGATGCCACATGCAGCTCTCAGGGACAGCTGTCAGTCAGCTCTGCTGTGTGGTGCTGTGTAACAACCACCCCAGTGCCCAGTGGATTGAGACAAGAGCCACTCTCTGCCAAGGACTTGTCTGTTGACTGATACTCAGGCTTGGCTGACCCTGCTCTGTACCAGCTGTGTCCATTGCAGCTGTATCTGTGACTTTCCCAGGACCCAGGCTCCTGGAGCTGTGCTTGTGGTGGGACAAAGGCACAGCAGGCAGGAGAAACCACCTGCTTACAAAGGCCCTGGAATAGAGCTGACACCGTCACTTCTGCTGCACCTCAGGGGCCACATCGTGGTGCAGGGCTGAGTCCCAGGCTGGCAGCCAGGTGCATCCTCTGCCTGTGGCATGTGTGTGGCTGTGTGGTCCGTCCTTCCCCTTCATTGCTGTCTTAGCTGAACTTCCCAGAGAGACAGAATTGACAGATTGTGTGCAGAGAAAGATAAGGGAGGGGCTGGAACCCAGGCCCTTTGTACTCAGCTACATCTCCAATCTTTCTTAGATTTTATTTTGTGACAAGTTCTCACTTTAGCACTAAATTGCCCACAGTGGCCTTGAACTCACTATACAGCCCCGGCTGGTTTCAAATTCATGGTGATCCTCCTACCTCAGCCTCTCAAGTGCTGGGATAATAGGGGCCATCTCACCGGTTTTTTGTTTGTTTGTTTGTTTTAATCTTTTTCACTTAGCTAACTGAATCGAATGTCAGTCTCTTTTCATCATCTTTACAGGCACACCCCACAACTATCTGGGCAACCTACAGTCCAGTTAAGTAGACACTGAAGTGACCCAACACAGAGACTTGGGTGCTTCTGTGGGCCTCAAAGCAGGACCTTTGGATCTGGAGGTAGGTATGCTCCCCACCCAGACCCCAGCCAAGGAGTCCGTCAAGCTGTTCAGGAGATGACCAAGTACAAAGATGGAAACCAAGCCTTTGAGGACATTTCTGGGACTCGGAGCCCGATCTGGACTTGAAAATGAAGCCAGTTACGATCTTCGAATTAAATTGTACTTTCATCCCTGAACACTGATCCCTTAAACTAGAGCATGGTGGGCCCTGCTACTAGAAGTGCTTCCCAGAAAGGGGCTTCTGGGTGTCTGACAGGGATGTGGCTTCATCCCCGGCCCCCATTCAATGCCTAGGGGAAGCAGAGGGCCACAGGTCACCCAGGACCTGAGGCGGGGCTGAGGCAGTATAGGAACAGCAGTGTCAACCCAAGGCCCTGCTCACATTTCACTTTGGCCAGCCCCAGGAGGCCTGGGTTTCCATGGAGCCTGCATGGCAGCTTGGTGGCCCCAGGTGGTCCCTGCTCTCAAGACTGAGGTCAGATGAGTGCTACGTGCTCCATGGCTAGGCCTCTCCTACTGGTCTCGTCTGAGTCAGGCTGTTTCTGCTGCTGCAGGGCTGCAATGTCACAGTGTGGCCCACAATGGTGGCCAGGCTTGGTCCAACCAACTTCCCAGAAAAGGGGTCCAGGGTTTGTCGAGCCTCCTCCTCCTGGGACTTCTCCAGGGCAGAGCCACGGCAGGGCCCCTCGTTCCCTCATCACAGGGGTTCATCCCTGTCCGGTACTTCTGCTGGCCTCTAGGAGGCCTGTGAGCTTTACTCAGGGCAGCAGAAGGGCCAGGCCAGGGCTCTACAGGTGCAGCAGGAGGGCCTCCTTCCTCCTCTTCTGACCTCAAGTCTGCGTTAGCCAACATCAGGCAGAGGGACAGTGATGAGGTCAAGAGCCTGATGTATCTGGAGCCACAAGAGATGTGAGACTTGAAGCTCAGAGAAAGGCAGAGGTGACCCTGAAGCACCATACTTATGGGGAGCCGAGGTACCTTTAGAGGAAACATGAGTGATTTTGGGGGGTGAAGGAGCCTGTGGAAGAGTTTAATGGTCCTAGCTTAATGACTTTTCCATGCCAAGACCTGAGGTCTCATGCCCAGCTAGGGGTCTGGGCTGGGGGATCCACAATTCCAAGGACACTTTGCTCCTGCTTGAGCCACCAAGCCCCACTGGGGCCTTTTAAGATTCAAGCTGCCCACCGAGCAGGGACCCCCTCAACCTTCACTCTGTTTTAGCCAACCTCCAGACATCCCGGTTCCTGTCACAGAGGTGGGCATGCAGGTGGGGTGTCAGAAGTTCCCCTCATGCAGAGCAGTAGGCCATAGTGCTTCTACTGGCATTGGTAGCTGTCTCCAGACCAGAGGGACCATCAAGCTGGGTCCTCACAGATGGGGCGACGATGAGAAGACACTCCTAGCCAGGTTCCCCATGGGCCTAGCTCTATACATTTACTCAAAACCATCCTTCAGCAAGCCTAGGAGGCGGGCTGGGATCTTTTGTTGTTGTTTCCTGGTTTTTTTTAAGGGGGGGTAACAACACTGGGGATTAAACCTAGGGTCTTTGCATTGAGTTACATCCCTTTGTTACCTTTTTTTTTTTTTTTTTGAGATAAGATTTTGCTAAGTCACCAAGTTGCCCAGGCTGGCTTGAACTTGTGATCCTCTTGCCTCAGCCTCCCTGGAACCAGAGGTTCGTAAAATTGCTCAGGACTTTTAAGGTAGCCACGCTCCCTTTTTCTGTCTGCAAAGTCCAGATACTGATGGGGTCCTGCCTGCAGGAGGTACCCTGCCTCTAGTGGAAGAGCAGGCAAAGCAGCTGTGCATATTGTTCTGTTTGTTATTTGAGACGGGGTTTCTCTATGTAGCCCAAGATGGCCCGGAACACACAGTGATCCTCCTGCCTTAGCCTTCTCAGTGCTGGGAATACAGGTGTGCACCACCACTCTCGACTAAGAAACTACGCATTCTGTTAATGTGTCAGCTGTCTGGTGACCAATCTCATTTCTGGAGAGATTTCCCACAGACAAGTGGAGAAGGATTATGCACTGCAAGTTTTTTGGGAGGACTTCAAGAGTGGATATTTAGACCTCGATAGGGAGCTGGCTGAATAATCATGGTTTATCTTATGATGGCAAAGCAAGGAATCTCTTGTTGGCCAATAAAGAGCTGTCTGTATGAGGTATTAAAGGAAAAGAAGAGGCATCTAGACTCAGCAATCCATAAAAAAAAAGGATAAATCAGAACACATCTAATTTAAAAATGTTCTGCACAATCCCTGCTAAAAGGGTATGAAAACAAGCCGCAGTCTGGCAGCAAGCATATTTGGCAAAGCCCTTGTGTCTTAGAATACATTGGCACACTCAAAAATCAGGAGTAGGGAAGGCTGCCTGTCATTCCAGCACACAGGAAGATGAGGCAGGAGGATCACCAAGAATCTGAGCCCAGCCTCAGCTACATAAAAAGACCCTGTCTTAAAAGCAAAATAAAAAACAAGTGAATAGTAAGAAACAGTGTCATGGGCAGGAGATGCCAGACACTTCACAGAGGAGGTGGCATGGATGGGGAGAAGCTGGAGGAATGATGTTCAGCATCGCTGGCCACAAGTGACATGGGCTCCAGCCATGATGAGACCTCTCCATATCCCTGTTAAAACAGCAGACAGCAAACAGGGACCCTGCTCTGGTTTGGCTCCTGTGTCTTCAAAAGCCTGTGTGCTGAAGCCTAGGTCCTCAGCTCTGGACCTGGAGGAGGAAGTGGTATGGGGGACCCAGCCATCTTTTTCTTGCAGTCTACTGTGAAGAACTTTTGTCCTCTGCTGCCTGGCCCTGCTGCATGCCACAGAGCCCAGCACAGGCTGAAGACCGTGGCCAGGGACTCAGAACTGGGCCACAGTGAGCCTTTTTTCCCTGCAGCTGATGGACACAGGTGCCATGGGCCCAGCTTACACTAACCCTGCACATGAATGGCTACTCTGGACTGAGCATGCGCTCAGTCCTGTGACCCCCCCCCCCAGGTATTTATCCTGAGGAGCACAGTGGCGTGTGAACACTCAGCAACCTGTCTTTCATGCACACCCACCCACCGGGCCCAGGGCCAGCGCTGGGCCAGAATGTGATTACAGAGTGGTGACTCCAGGGAGCTGCTCTGTGGCCACTGGCGCAGGGCTAGAACCCTCTGGTTACACAATCCGTGTGAGAACATCAGAACTATGCACAGAAAACAAAACCATCCCAAACCACGGCTGCATGTAAACACCGGCGGGATCCAAAACGGACCTGGCGCTGAACTCACAATGCGCCACCCGCCCTCGCCTGTTTCCTGGTTATGCAAGATGGTATTGAGGCCTGGAGGGACGGGAAACACTTGGGGCTATCTCTGTAACTTCTTGTGGGGCTTAAAGCTTTCCAAAATAAACATATAAAAAGGAGGGATGATTTGAAGCTGCTCTTCTCCATTACATTTGTGTGCTATAAAAGAGTCATGGCCCAGGGGATTCTATGTGCAGTGCTGCCGTGGTACAAACTGAGCATGAGCCCAGCAAGATGGGGTGGCAGAAAGGGACTGTGGTATGGATGCTTGGAAGAGACGGAAGCTGCCCAGCAGTGAGGAGCCTGATTTTCTGGTTTTCCTCCAAGTTGTTTTCTTGGTTCAGGTTGTGGGGGGTGGCACAGGGCCCCCGCCCTGTTCTTTAGGGTTGAGTTTCATACTGTGGCCTGGCAGCTGTCTGTTCATGTGGCAGCAGCTTAGGAATCATGGGGCCTCAAGGCCCAGGAGCTGCATGCTTCTCAGTTCCAGGCTTGGTGGCAACCCTGGTGGAGGACTCGAGTGCCTCCTGGTCCCTGGGTGGTGGCAGGTATGCTCTGGGAATCTCTTAGGGACACTAATCCCAATAACAAGGCTCCACCTTGACCTGATCCCTACCTGCAGGCCTCTCCTCTAAGGCCAGTTTGGGAGGCTGAGGCAGGGGCATGGCTAGCCTGGACTACATAGTAAGACCTCAAAAAAACCTAAATAAATAAGTGAAATTTAAAAATAAAAGCAAGTGAAGCTACAGGGTTTGTTCGGAGTTTCTCTGTGTCAGTCTCTCCTTGTGCCTTTCACTTCCTTCTCCAAAGTGAGAAGTGTGGTGCTTCCTCCCCAGCATGTCTCCAGGCTCCAGTGAGCTCAGACTAGGTGCCCAGTAGTAACTTCAGAGCCCAGTAAGAGCCTAGACGGCCAGCAGCAGGTGGAGCTGGTCCTGTGGTGCAGCTACGTGAAATATTGTACAACAAGGAATGAAAGCTCATCCCAGCCACATGCAATGATGCAGCCCCCAGGAGGACAGCGAGCACAGACTATTCAGTCTGGACTAGAAGTCAAGGTGCTGACCTCTTGGGGAGAGGCTCGGGGCCTTGGGGGCCACTCTCACACTGTGTGATCACTTGCAATGACCCATCCACAGGATGGGAAGGAGAGATCTTGCATCAGGCCTTGCTGAGCCTCAGTTTCTCTCCTTGTCAGTGTCTATACCAGGGTCTCCCCTGGCTGGGGTGTTGTGAGAGTCTCATAGGACATGGTTGCTGCGGGTAGGGATCTAGAGTAGAGGGTCTCAACTCGCCAGGAGCCACATGGCAGGTAGGGGCTGGCTCAGGCCGGTTGG